>JANEYF010005686.1:0-80886 GCA_029963845.1 Rhamnusium bicolor | reverse complement strand
TTCCCAATGAAACACCCTGTATAACCGTGGTAACAAGGCTGAATTTAAAAATAAACATATGGTGTATTTGATAAACTCTATTGGAAGAAAAAAAACATTTTAGTTTGAAAATTTATGGATTGATGTATAAAATCTGCTACTGGCAAGTGATCATTTCAGATATCTAACAAGTTTTTCCTCTCAACAAAACCTTACATATTTAAAGCGCAAGATTAGATAGAGGCAGGTAATCGAAACAGCGCGGGTTTGAACGCGTAACGGAGTCCTTTGATCACAGTGATGTGTACACGGCACAGATGATGGGATTGAGTTGATAATTTGGTGTTGGGCCAAACTCAAACCGCCGCCTTACCATGTTTACAATGTTCTAGATCACTGATTTTAGCTAAAATTTACATTAAATTCCATGTTCTGGGTAAAATCTTTCAACCATGTTTCTCTAAAACCGTATTAATTATAAAAACTAATTTGGTTTTATGAACACAGGTATCCAGATTGGAGAACGAATTTATATATTAAAAGTTTAATACCTTATAACTCAAACCTAAACAAGATTAGCAGCGAAGCCTGCAAATTTTGTTATACTGTATAAATATTTTACCATAAATAATGTATTCGAAATTCGCAATTATAATTATTTTTGATTTCATTCTACCACTACTCAATTTAGTTTATAAATAACATACAATAATACAGCGATGATATTGTTTTAACGATTTTATAAAATATATGAAGTTTTACAGTGATCTAATTTAGAAAATCGCATAAATACGTGTACCTACAGAAAGTGTTGCAAAAAAATTCAAGAAATGAAAATTTTAATACTATAAGTTATTAAAATTAAACAAATATAACAAAAGAAATAAAATCTGAAATCTAACGTGTTGCTGTGGTATTTGAACTAAAATCTATATAGGGCAAACGAGTAGAAATTTTAAGGAAAGAATTTCAATACACAAAAGATTAATTCAGTCGTAATTTTAAATCATCAGCTGGAAGCTAATTATTCATTATTGATTAGTCTAATTTTAAACTGTCTATTTCCTTCTTGTTTAGATATTGAGAAACCTCCTAAAATCAACTATTTTCAATATAATTTATGGAGAATCGTCGATAAATGTAGTAAATTGAGGGAAAAGTTTAGGACAACCTTATTTCTAAAAAATATGATGACATTCCTTTAGAAATAGCAGTTTGTAGCATAATATAAACAGTATATTTTATTACAATACTGAATGTAAACGTGGATATGTTTATGTGTTTGTACTAAATTCTGCTTAATAACTAGGGTCACACGTATAATACTAAAAATAAAAAATCCATTTGAGATTAAGCATGGACATGTCATGTTCTTGATACTGTTCATTTTGATAACGTTGATATACTATTGTAAAAACTGCCTAAAATAATACTTATTTCGGGTGTGGTATACAGGGTATAGCCAAACCGAAAAAATAATTTGATTGACGTACTACTCATTTGTCGTTAATTATTTTTTATACAGGCACAAAAATATTGTATCTTACTTGAAATTTAGTAACAGTTTTTTTATAATTGTTTTACTTTTATAGTTTATCCAATATGAATTGAAACACTTCAATTTAAAGTGTTTATACCAGGAGGGTGCATTTCCACTCTCATCGTCAAAGAAATAGAGCGCAAATTATGCTTGTATTTATTGAACGACACCTCTACATTACATTCGATATGAGAATGTGGCAATGCAGCGGACCAAATGTGAAACTCGGGCGGTAGTGTCCGAACTCTGACGAATTAAGTCGTGATTTGAATAGACTACTAGGACTAGTTGTTTATATTGACCGTACAGTGCAGTTCATGTAATAATTTTGGATAAATTAGAATTATTTTCTGTGAGATATTTATAACACTTTAGTGATCTTATTAAGTGGTTTTAGTAATATTTCAATATTTGCATTAGATATTATTACTAACATGGCTTTTTGGAGGCCCTTTGAAATGCATGAAAATGAATTATCTAAAGAAAATATTGAACCGGTGGGGCCGTTCATTGAAACTAGTTCGGAGTTTAATAAGAACAGGAATTTCCATGTTTAATGTCGGCGTTTTATTTTAAATATTTATGAATGTTTATAGAGAGAAAATATTGAACCGACAGGGACATTGTAAATAAAATTCATGAATTAACTAAACTTTCGACTTCTACGATTTATCGAGTTATTAAGGAAGGGGATGTTATAGATCACTCTATAAAGCGGAAAGGAAAAAAACGAAAATTTTGTAGAATTGGCGATACCTATAAAGACGTTATTCGGCGAACGGTTTATAGTTTCTATGAGGAAAATAAAGTACCAACTTTAGAAATGATTTGTGATAAATTTCGTGATTATCCGGATTATAATTATAAGTCTTTAGAAACGCTACGAGGTATTTTATTAGATTGCGGCTTTAAACCCAAAGAAATAGATAATTGAATGGTTATATTGGAATCGCGACGTATCGTTGACCTTCGACGAGAATACTTACATAAAATGAAAGAATACCGTGAATCAAATAGGCATATAGTATATCTCGATGAGACCGGGTTTGACACACACGATGTTGTTCAGTACGGTTGGGTAGATGACTCTAAAAATTGTAGTTTGATTACACCTTGCTAGAGAGAAAAGCACTATAAAGAAACATTTACGGAAATGCAGTCACCAACTTTAAGCGCAGTAGTACTTGATAGTATACAACAAGTAGTAAATGAAGTGAGCAATAGCGACATATGGGGAAAATGTGAAAGTCATGTTATACAAAAAGAAAACGAGTATCCTATTTTGCCACCCGTTGCACCAATTATTATTCAAACCGGTGACGATTCTGGTTCAGAATATTCTTCTGATAATTCAATTGCCACTTAGTATTTTTGGTTAAATGTTTTTTTACGTTTAATCGAAGCAACTTGCTTGAACGGTTCAAGTGATCTATAATTGATTTTATTTGAGTTTTTAACAAATTTTAAATATTTGTTTTTTATTTTTTGTGATTCAATTGCCACGCAGCATTTTTGTTTAAACGTTTTTTACGTTCAGTCGATGAACGGCTGAAGAGATTTACAGAGTTGTTTTTTTTGAGTTTCTAACAAAATGCAAATATTTATTTATTTCTTTATTTTTGTTTTATTTGTTTGTTATATTTTATTTGAAAAAGTTATATAATTCTAATTTAATTCTAACATTCCATCATACTAACATCTTTCATATTCCTATCCTATCCTGGAAAAAAATACTCACACCTCCACGTTGGTTTCTGCTGGATGGTGACATTTTATATAAGACTCAATATCAATTTTTACAGCTTGTAGAAAATGTCATTAACTAAGTGAGTAAGATTCTTAACTTTAATTCAATCATCAAAATTGCTTATTCAACTAATATAAATAAATAAACAAGTAAGTAAATAAATAAAAAGTTAATTATAGGTATTGTACATACATATAAACTCATATAAAATAATAACAATATTTTTGGTTTTACTGAACAGAATAGTTGGAATTAAAAATAACATTATTGAGTCAGTCACACTGAAAATAATGTGCATATTATCTTTTTTGTAATCCAAATTTCAGCGTTTTGGCAAATAGCCGGGAAAATAATTGTTCAAAAAGATATATGTTGTACTTATCTATGATAAGTTTTGTTAAAGTAGTAAATAATAATTAGCAAAAAAAATTTTCAGCGTTATTATTTTTTCATTTCACTCCATATTTTAAATTTTTACTAAGAAGAGGAAACTTAATTTAATTTTATTTTTAACAAATTTATTTCTCATTACATTTGAAATATTATATTTAAATTTGTTGTTACCAGGTATTTAAATTGCACCCACGAAACTAAATTTTGTAATTCGAGATAGAAACGTAACCTGAAATCAATACTATTATCTAAGTCGAATAGAGTGGAGTTATAGTAGTTTCATCGATTTATGCCGTGTTGATAACTATGTTAAATATTTAGACAAGTTTATCTTAATAACAACTGTTATCAAACTAATGGCTTAATAGGATTTTACTGCGTGCTAATAGAATCCCGTATAAGATTAGGTTTTATTTATGTTAGGACGTGTTTTTCTTATTGCACTATTTGTGAATTTAGATTTACTTATTTACATTTAATTTAATAAATGAATTTATACACTCTGTACTTTCTATATTACTGAAAACACTGACGTAGTTTTCCATGAAACACCAAAACACTAAATACTGCACTCTACGCGCGTTTTGCCAATCAAGTTGGCATCATTTGGAGATGATTTTAATCATCTCTTCTTTTGTGAAAAATTCAGTGGCTAAAACAAGAATTTGCTATCGTCTTTTGTTTTCGAGTTATAAACAAAAGTTCGATATTTCGACTTTTAGACACAGTCAATATCTTGGTTGTTTGTAAGGTTATGAAAAAAACAACTTTTATATTCTTGAGGTACTTTTTTCTGTATAATACAGTGGAGTCGAGAAAATAAAAAAAATGGGCAAATTTCGAGTTATGGCATAAAGTTGTATTTTTTAAATGGTAGTTGGCTATGGTTTAGTTAAAAAAGGAATTTTTTTTCTCTTTCAAACTATGTATCACATGTGGGGTCGCTTTTGATGTGTAAGTATTTAATAGTGAACATAATCTTTTAGTAGATTACTTTTTGCGTTTTTTTATATTTATTCATAGTACGCGTGTATCATCTATGACAGTGTTTATCCGTTTGTCAGTAAATATTGCATATTAATAATTTAGTTTCCGTCATAATTACACCCCATTTAATCGTAAAAGTGAAGATGTCTACGAAAATTACGTGAAATATGATGTAGATGTTATTCAAAGTAATAACAATTGTGACATTGCATCCGAAATATGTTTCAATCGCTATTCAGAAAGAAGACAACCAAATAAAGCTATTTTTAAGAGGTTAAAAGAAAATATCATTAATTGTGGGTCCTTTAACAAGCCAAGACACAACATTAAAGACGCTCAAGAAACTTCTATAACTGTAATTGGAATGACGGTTGCAAATCTTTTCATTTCAAGTCGTCAAAGTGAAGCTGATTTTGAGATTTCAAGACGTTGAACTTTGAGTATATTGAAGACACACAAATTCAGGCTACATACAATAAGGAAACAACATCACCTGCAACCAACTGATCTTCAGCGACGATTGGAGTTTTGCATATGGTATCGTCAAAAAGTCAACAAGATCCATTCTTTTCTAGAAATGTAGTTTGAACAGATGAAGCCTACATAAGGAATGTTCAACAGGCATAACGAGCACTATTGGTTTGATATGAACCCTCACCATACCGTTGACGTGCGATCTTAGGGACGCATTGGTTTTAGTGTTTGATGTGCTCTACGTAGCAATCGTGTTTTAACATATCACATATATCAAGAAAATCTTAATGGCCAACTGTACTAGGAAATCTTAACCCAGAAAATTATTGAGGAATCTATGGACAACATACCCTCAATTGAGGCAAGAAATTTGTTCTTCCAACAATATGGTGGACCGCCTCATAATATCAGGACCGTTTCAGAATTAATAAATACCAATTTTGAAAATAACTGGATGGGAAGTAGCAGACCAGCAAGGTGACCACCACAATCACCTGACTTAATGCCACTGGATTTTTTCTTTTGGGCCCACATTAAAGACCTATGCAAGAAAACCAATACCGACATAAATGAACCCTGACAAAATTTTATAAACTGTGAATTCCATTTCAAATCATCATATTTATAATGCAGCTCAGAGTGTAATCAAGAGGTGTAATTGGTGTATCGAAGATAATGGACATCAGTTTGAACCTTTACTTTAAATTTTTATTTTGTAATTGTAATATATTATAAAATTAGATGTAAATATCTGATTTTTTGCGCTTGGCTTTTTGAGATTTTCTTTTAACCTCTTAAAAATAGCTTTATTAGGTTGCCTTCTTTCTGGATAGCGATGAAAACGTTCAAGCAAAACAAGTTATTCTTTGAAATACTTCGTCATTTCTAACGCTTCTTCTTTTATAAGGTAATTAAGAACCTATGTCATAGATAACAGACGCATACTTGGAATAAATATAAAAAAAACGCAAAAAGTAATCTACAAAAAGATTATTTTCGCTAATAAATACTTACACATTAAAAGTGACCCCACATATGATATACAGTTTGAAAGAGAAAAAACTCCTTTTTAACTAAACCATAGCCAACTATTATTCCTATATTAAAAAATACAACTTTATGCCATAACTCGGAATTGCCCGTTTTTTTAAAATTTTCTCGACGCCACTGTATTATACAGAAAGAAGTGCCTCAGGAATGTAAAAGTGGTTTTTCATAACTTTACAAACAACCGAGATATTGACATGTGTCTAAAAGTCGAAAAAATCAAACTTTTGTTTATAACTCGAAAACAAAAGACGATAGCAAATTTTTGTTTTCGCCAGTGAATTTGTCTCAAAAATAGATATCGTGAATGTGCTTTCCATTTATTTGTATCTCATACAGTTACCGAGTTACCTTATATAAACTTCTAAATTTGTCCACCCTGTACATGGCTGAGATAAGGGTAAAAGCCCCTTTTATCCTCATATATCCTGAAAGGCATGCTTTTATGACTTTTCAGATACACCTATTTTGTATGAAATTAATTCCTAACATTTATTCTCAAAGACAATAATAGGCCTAACAAAGCAAGAAAAAGTAACTAAAATATGACAGGGAAATATTAACAAATCGATCAAATTTTAATAAAATATTAGCTGTAAAGGCGTTCAAATGATCTTCAGAGGTGATTGAGGAAGAAAATAATTTTTATAAATATTTTTGTCTAATAATAGTCAGTCGTACTGAACATAATGTGCATGTTATCTTTTTTATAATCCAAGTTTCAGCTTTGGTAAATAGCCGGGAAGTAGTAGTAGCTACTTATTTCACTATGCAAGTAGGCCACAATGGGCCCTTTTTTACCTAGGGACCTACAGTTTAGCGTGGACTCCGAACCACGGTCCTCGACTGTCAACTAACCCACCGCCTGGGCCTGCCCGCCTGCACCGCTAGCAGAGTGGCAAACCTCCTGGGTAGGTCTCTTCGACCCTCCACCCGGGCTTGCCTCTCTGCCTGCATCAGGCTAGCGGCCTTCCCGGGATTGACTGTTGACAGCCTACCGACTGACTGTTAGACGAGCTATCGTTCATCTATCCAATTGCCGGACTCGATCAGTGCTACTTAACTTCACTGATCGAATATCGGAAATTAAACGGATGTCCATACCTCATCCCCAAATAGCCGGGAAAGTAATTGTTTAAAAAGACATATATTATACGTATCTGTGATAATTTTTGTAAAAATTAGAAAATAATAATAAGCAAAAAATTACATTATATTATTTCATTTCAGTCTACAATAATAAAGCAATTTGCATTTCACTCTAAAAAATGACGGAGGCGCTGGTCACAAAAAAAGTAATTTTAGTTCATAATTTGGTTATGTAATCATGCTAAAATTTTATTTCGATGATTTTCTAATAGTGTTACACTTGTCATCAAGATCAGATAACCAGCAGTAACCTCGGGGTCATACCAGGAGAACCATTTTGCTATGACATTTATTTTATGGCTTACATTTTCTTAATTGAAATATTGTTAAGTTGGTTCTCTTTATTAGACGTATGAAATCTCTATCAGTCAAGTTTCAGATAGTAAAATAAACGTATATTAAGATGAGTATTCTACCTTTTTATAATATTTTAAATCCTGATACGAACATATTTTTGTAAGACAAGCAAAGCATCAAAAATAAAAAATATAATATGTTTCTCTAATAAAAAGTTATGCCCATCTATTTTTTAATTATCTATTTTAAAAAAATCACAAAACCATATAATGTAAAATAAACTTGTGGTATATTTTCATCGGATAGTAAATCTATAGTAAAAGGTATAAAATTTATCAAAATTTATTAGGGTCGATTTTTGGACGATTATATCAGGTACTTTTTACACCTTTGAGTCATGGAAACAAACAAGTATTGAACTTATACTTTTTTAAACTGCACTAGTGGAACGGAATCCGGTATAACGCATGTACGCATGTAGATTTTTGTTTTAGCCAATCTAAAAAACATTCTTGTCCTTTGTAACACTGTAGTGCTAATTCCTTAATGATTGTGCTTAACGTTCATTCTTGTCACACAATATTTCTCTCTATCAGTGATTTAAAGACTTGTTAGAAGCAATTTATTACAGATGTGAGATCTGGTATTGTAAGAAAATTAGTAAACCATTGTGTTACCAAGCCATATTACCAGTAACAGTATTTTTCTCTCAGAGGCTTACACTTTCAAGTATCAATGAGTTTTGCTGGCTGAAAAATGGACATGTTAGTATATTCATAAATGAAGTTAACATTTGTCCCAACTGACTACAGTAATCTGGCCTCGTGGAGTAATATACACAGATAACACAAAGATGTCCGGAGAACGTACATTGTGGATGTTTTGAACTGCCTTAGAATATCTGAACAAGTACAACGGATGTACAGTGGACATTGCAAAGACGTTCTTTACTGTAACTAAAGATATCACTAAATCGTCCAGGTATTATTCATTTTAGTTAAACAGAGGACTGAATTGGACATCCTGAATACTATATCCCTATTTAAAAATAAATTTTATAATTGTTTAATCCACGATAGGTATTTGAAAATAAACCATGTCATAAAGATAGGAAAACTATATTCCCCGTGTCACCATAGAGAGATTGTGTACAAATGTAGTATATACTGGTGATTCCATAAAACAAATACACTGATATAACTCGATGAGCACAGTCGACACACAGAGCTCTATATTGGGTACTGTCCCATTTTGTGGCACATGGGGAACACGAAGGCACTAATTGAGTACTGTGTACTGTACTTTCCAGAATTATTTTAGTTCTTGTTTCTGATTTTTCCCATCCTAGATCCAACTCCTTAGCTACACTACGCTGATGAGGGGCAATAATTCCGAAACACGTGTCCGCACCTGCATAATTGTTTTTGTTTTGGGAATATGGCACTAAACCTTCTTTATTTTATTTTGAACCTCAATAAATCTATCTTGTTTTGTTTATGTGCCAGGCGGAAACGGGCAGTATACATAGAGCTCTGTGTCGACTGTACTCATCGAGGCCCCATTTGTGGCACATGGGAACATGAAGACACTAATTAAGTACTGTGTACTGTATTTTCCAGCCTTATTTTAATTCTTGATCCTGATCTATCCCACCCTAGATCCAATTCCTTAGCAACGCTACGCTGATGAGGGGCAATAACTCCGAAACACGTATCCGTAGCGCAATTGTTTTTTTTTGGGATATGGCACTAAACAAAATATAACTTTTCAATCTGTTTTTAAAGGAGACCATACTTCTTGTTTCTTTTATATCTACACGTAAATTATTATATAAGTGGCAGCCATAATAAAATGCACTTTCTTGACACATTTTTGTGGAACGTTTATACGGAGCAAGTAGTTTTTTATGACTATAGCCGTAATCGTCTTTTAATTTATTAATTTCAAAACAAAAATTTCGATGTACAAACCACAACACTTCAAAAATGGAAACACCTGTTGCAGTGAGTATTTTGACGTTTTGGAAAGCCCGCAGCTTTCGATATGTTTTAAATTACAGATAACACGAGCTGCATATTTCTGTAAAATAAGATTCGATTGAAGTCTTTACATAAACTCCAGTACATGATACCATATCTTTGATACGAGTGGAAACTAGAAAAATATAAAGAATTTGTTTGCTATGTTGTTTGGAAGAAGAGCGTAATATAAAATACGCCGATAACTTTTTTGATAAATTATCGACATTAATACACCACTTAACACTGACGTCAACATGAACAGTTTCATAGATGGAGAAAAATTAACTAGATCGTTATTACAACGATTCCATACTGTATTACTAGGTTATATCTAGAGGACCTAAACACCATACATACAATTTTATCATTACTGACTGTAAGCTTATTTTTTTGCATCCACTTGGCTAATATGAACTGTTATCAATTCAGATTTATCTGAAACAACAGAATTGCCATTTGATATTATATACACTTTTCGGCTTCGTCCTTGCACACATGACATGAACCACTTACGGGCGTTACTCCGAATATTGTATCTGTAAAATTTTTTCAATAAAATTGTGTGATTGACGCAATCAAAGGACTTAATTAGATCTATGAATAATCATATTACTACAGACTTACCGTCTAATCGCTTGGGTAATTTCTTTAATAAATGTGAAAAATGTTCTAGACCCCTATCTTTTAGTAAAATCATGTTGTTTCAATAATTATTTTATTTTTCCTCAAAAAGCTGTTTAATTTATTTTACTTTATAATTTCAAATATTTTAGATATAGTTGAGTGGAGATTAATCGATCTATAATTTGATATATCATTGTGGTCGCCCTTTTCGAAAAGTGGTTTAACAATGGCATATTTTAACATTGTTGGAAACGTTCCAGTTTTAATAGAAATATTAATTAAATATGCTATAGGAGCTGCAACAAGATGTTTACACTGTTTTAATAAATTACTATGTACTTCATCGGACCCACAAGATTGGTCAGATTATAATGCAGTTATTATTAAGTTCAAGTCATCTTTTTATTTTCTTTTACTAGATTGAGTTTCTTTATGCACATTTTTTGCGTGCGTCCAGGTAAATCTATGTCCATTATTCCAAGCATGTTGTGCCAATGTGTACTTGGTAATTAACTTGATAATTTTTAAACTTGTTTTTATTTTAGTTACAAACATCATTAATATGAACTGTTATCAAGTCGCCAAAGTCCATCACATATACCAGAAAAGAACAGAATGATGATTGTGGCTACCGGTTGTTTTAAAATTCTCCGTTGCTCATGTATCTTGGAATTTTTCTAAAATATTTTTTAAGCACCTCCATAGACACTGAGGTAAGTCACTGAAAATTAGAGATTTTGTGTCAGGTAAATTGAGACAGGATCTTACAGTCCGGTCCATATCTAGGGCATCGACAGTTACATATGTCTGAGTCGGAATAGAATTCAAATAAATTGTAAATTGTCCCGGGAAGAAGTCGAACCATCGATCCTCGCTATTAACTAAGCAAATATATACGCTCTTACCTCGGCTACGATGCTGTTTATTTTCGATTTCTACGAATGGTTTTCAACAACAAAATCTTTTGGATTGTTATTATATGTCAACACAGATACGGGAGTTTGAAATAACTATAGATATCGAAGTTTCAGTAATGGGTTCACCTCTTAGTGTAAGTAGATAGTAATTTACCGATAAGTAAAAGAAACATGAATTTAAAAAAGGTGTAAAAGTATACGAGCACAATCATTCGATATCCGAATAGAATAACAAGCAAAAACGATGAGGACAGCTATTTACAGAAACAAAGCACAGTTAAAGAAATTACGAAATTAGAGAAATTAGTGAAACTCGAAGAGAAGCTATAATATATTATTTTCAGATTTATTTCATATGACCAGATAAAACAAGTATCAAAAGAGCTCCTTATAATCATACAAAGAGGTTCAGAAGCACCACACTGTTTGATATGTCTTTGTTCCAAAGTTTACTAACATAATTGGTTTTTTATTTGATTGAAGTTACAATAAAAAATAATTTCACATCTTTATTTTTCATAAGATTTCGTATATTTTATATGCTTGCTGACTTTTACATTTAGTTCTTTTCATCATTGACTTTCCGGTGTAATCTAAGAAAACGTTTTCCCACCCCCGGTTCGAGCGGCGGGTCTCATTAAGTGGTTTCCCCTGGTAACGGTTGTCAGAGGTCGTCAGATCCCTGCCTATATTATGAACAGCAAGCAATTGTAACTGCTATATTCCAGAAAAATAAACCTATGAAGAGAATGGTGGAGTTCTATGGCAATAAACGAATATTACCCTGGTTATTCACTACACTTTAGCAACTCTGATTTGGCTTTATGAGATGTAATTCTAATTATGTATTGCCTCGTCCGTTAGATGATTTAATATATATGTAATTTATGGTGACTGTTTGTTCTTTAGCATTAAATTTATTACGTAACACATTATTATAAGCGGCTTTCTTACTTTGTAATAAAGGTGAGCACCCGCTCGAAAAACTATTAATAATAATATTAATAATGACAATGATAATAATAATAATAATAATAATAATCTCGTGTGGGGTTGCTAGTCCCCCATCGAGCGCCTCCCCAGGTAGCGGATAGGGGAAAACCCTTCAGATATGGAGGGTACCGGGGAAATAAAATACCCGGGGTGGACCAAAACTAGCAGGTGGCGTCTGTACTCCGAAGGAGCGGCCACCAACAGCGTCTGTTCCCCATAGTATGGGCGGCTGCATTTGAAACCTAGCCGCAGGTATAAAAGGCAAACCCAAAAATATTTGGTGCAATGGATAAAAGTCGAGCCTCGGAAACTGCCTCGGGTATGCAGAATAATCACACCCGCTTGACACGTTTGGGGACTGGACGTGCCAGGAACAATCAGCGACATGTTCCCGTGGCCACCGACGAAGCAAGTGGCGTCGAACCACGTATGGCTACCACAAGAACACAAGGGTCACAACAACAACCACCGACCCAACCAGCTGAACGTGTTTTGCCTGAACAATCAGCAACCACTAAAGCAGGAAAACCCCGGCAACGTTTAACATGGACAACAGAGATGAACAGCAATGTTATGCGCTGCTACTACAAAGCAACCAGATTAGAAACAATAAACACATTATACAGACTAGAATTTCACAGCCTGTTTACGGAAATATACCCGGAGCTCAGAGAAACAGTCACACCACAAAGACTAATAGACCAAAAAAGAGTGATACTAACAAACAAGAGACTTACAGACAGAGCAATACAGATAATCAAAGAAGAAATAGCGGCAGAATTAAACAACCAAAACACAGTACAACAGGAAAGATATAACAACCACCAACAGCATCCTGCCGAAAATCAAGATATAATAGTCTCAAAACCAGAAACACCATCTCCTAAAATAAACAACAACCAACAAGCAAACCACCTAGAAAGGAGACATACACAACGAACAACAAACACAAACACAGAAGAAGAAATAGATAATGAGATACAAACAAACATCATCAAATGGAAAGGAATAAACCCAGCTAAAAGAGCACCACTACCAAAACTAATATACAGCAAACATACATCCAATATTATAAACACAGTCAATAGTAAACTTATAAACCACTCCGAAGAAACAAACACGCTTGAAGACATACATCTACTGATATACGCTGCTGCCACAACAGTCATAACTCAAAACAAGCAAAGTATACCAGACCAAACAATTCAGAAAAGAATCAAGAAGAAACCCAAATGGCAAATCAGGATTGAAAATAAAATAGACAGAATAAGAAAAGACATAGGAAGAATGACACAATACACAAAAGGAAATCATTCAAAACAAATCATGAAACACATACAACATATCATAAACAATAGCAAGGAAACACCAATTGAAGCACTAGATACACTGAAACAAAAACTAGCAGTCTACACCACAAGACTAAGAAGATACAAAGAATCAACTGAAAGAAAAATACAGAACATACAATTCAACAGAAGTGAAAAACAATTTTACCAAAACCTGGAGAAAAAAGAAGAAATACAAATTACGCCACCAAGCACCAACGAAATAAAAAACTTCTGGGAAAATATATGGTCGCAACCAAGAATACATGACCATACAGCCACATGGATAAACACAGAACAGGAAAGACATAGTAATATACCACAACAATCAGACTACATAATCACAACCGAAGAACTCACCAAAACTATCCAAAAAACCCACAACTGGAAAGCACCCGGAATAGACCATATACATAACTTCTGGTACAAAAAATTCACCTCACTTCATGAACATCTAACAAAGCAAATAAACTCGATAATTTTAGATCCACATAAAATGCCACTGTTTCTAACACAAGGGAAAACATACATCAAACCAAAAAACCAAGAAACCCAAGATCCAGCAAACTATAGACCAATAACATGCCTGCCTACACTATATAAAATAATTACAGCCATCATCACACAGAAAATTGATAAACACCTCACACAACATAACATATTAACAGAAGAGGGTTGCCGGAAAAACAGTCAAGGATGCAAAGAACAAGTTATAATAGATAGTATCGTCATGAAACAAACAGAAAAACAACAGCGAAATCTAGTCACATGCTACATAGACTCCAAAAAAGCTTTTGACTCCATACCACATAGCTGGCTAGTAAAAACGCTGGAGATTTACAAAATTGACCAACACATACGACATTTTCTATACATTGTCATGCAAACCTGGAGAACAACAATACACCTGACAACAAATCAAACACACATAGAAATAGATGAAATCAAAATCAATAGAGGGATATTCCAAGGTGACTCTCTCAGCGCCTTATGGTTCTGCTTATGTCTCAACCCACTTTCAAACACTCTCAATAACACAACATACGGCTTTAAAATCAAACATCAAAACACACCGCAACATACAATAAATCACCTGCTCTACATGGATGATATTAAAATATATGCACCAAATAAAACACAAATGCAAGCACTCTTAAAAATAACAGAAGAATTCACAAAAGACACAGGCATGGAATTTGGCATCAATAAATGCAAACTGCTGTACATAGAAAGAGGAAAATTTAAAATTCAGGAAACAACAGAAACACTCAACAACGAAACACTTAAGAACATGGAACCACATGAAACATACAAATACCTCGGGTTTGATCAAAACACAAGTATAGATCACACTTACATCAAACAACAACTGAAAATAAAATACAAACACAGGCTCACACTCATACTCAAATCAAAACTTACCTCGAAAAACATCTTTAAAGCAATCAATACATATGCTATACCAATATTGACATATTCATTTGGAATAGTTAAATGGTCTAACACTGACCTCGAAGAACTAAACAGAATAAACAGAACAAAGCTTACAGAACACCGTAAACTACACCCAAACTCATGCGTCGAAAGAATCACAATCAGTAGAAAAGAAGGAGGAAGAGGACTAATAGACATACAAACATTACATAACAAACAAATAGAAAACTTGAGAAACTACTTTCAAAACAAAACCGTATCACTTCACCAAGCCATCGTTAAAGCAGACAAAGAATACACACCACTCAATCTAAGACAAGAAAACATGCAGAACATACACACACTCACAACAGAACAGAAGAAAGAAAAATGGTCAAGAAAAACACTACATGGCAACCACTACAACATCATGCAAAACCCAAACATAGACAAACAACTTTCATACAAATGGCTCACAACAGGACAGCTCTTCCCAGAAACAGAAGGATTCGCTCTAGCAATACAGGATAATGTCATAGCCACAAGAAACTACAGAAAATATATAATCAAGGAAACCATAGATACAGACACATGCAGGAAATGCCACCAATACAGAGAAACAATAGAACACATAACAGGAGGGTGCAAACTACTAGCGGGAACAGAGTATACAGACAGACACAACACAGCAGCAAAGATTATACATCAAGAACTTGCAGTTAAACATCAACTCATAAAAACACACACACCATACTACAAATACACACCAGAAAACATACTGGAAAATGAGGAATATAAATTATACTGGGACAGAACACTACATACAGATAAAACAGTCACAAGCAACAGGCCAGATATCACACTTATCAAAAAAGCAGAAAAGAAGACATATATAATAGACATTGCAATACCGAACGATACAAACATCATACACAAAGAGCAAGAGAAAATTACCAAATACACACCCTTAGCAATAGAACTGAAAGAGCTCTGGAAACAAGAAAGCATAACAATAGTACCAATTATTATGTCCGTTACAGGTATCACAACAAAGAACTTCCCCAACCACATTAGAACATTAGACATACACACAAACATTCATACAAGCATACAAAAAGCAATTTTACTTAAAACAACATCAATAGTCAGAAAATTCTTACAACAATAAAGGAAGAACATGTGACTTGGTCAAGACCCGTCACATGTCACAATACCGTTAAACGTGAGAAACACGAAATAATAATATTGGTATGGAGTTCGGGTTGGACAAATGTGCAGTCGTCCACCTCAAGAGAGGACGATGCGAGGAATTCCCTGAAGATGCGTAGCTCGCAGACGGAAGCATCCTAAGACATCTGGATGCCAGAGAGACCTATACATACCTGGGTGTGCAACAAAGGCACATCCAAGATGTAACACAAATAAAGGAATCTCCCCGCGGCAAGTACAGACACCGCCTCCGAAAGATATGGTCTTCCGAACTTTCGGGGAAGAACAAGGTGCCTGCAACTAATATGCTTGCCGTTCCGGTTCTGCTCTACTCCTTCGGAGTAGTAAAATGGACGGTAGATGAGCTGCGCCAATTAGACAGAGATACCCGCAAGATAATGAATATTCACAGAAGTATTCATCCTAGATCGTCCGTTCCTCGTGTGTACCTCCCACGTCAACGGGGGGGGACGAGGATTCTTGAGCCTGGAGTGTACGCATAGCAGAGTAGTACTGAGTATGGCATGGCATCCTCAGGAACTCAGATCCCCTCTTGTGGTTCGTAAAACATCACGAAACTGTAGGAGTGGGAGCAGGATTGTTTAAGGCAGCAAAAAGAGCCGCAGATGAACTCGGTTTCGTATTTGACATCAGGCGAGGAGGCCGGCGAGGTGCTGATGTTGAGTCAGTCACCGAACTTCAGCCAAATCGTCTGAAAGCCCGAATCAGAGCTGCCGAACAGGAAAATCTGTTTCGGCAGCACGTTGATAAACCCCAGCATGGTGTCTTCTATAAGAACATAGAAACGCTGGGTTTATCGACCAGGCTGACATTAGCTTTTCTAAGGTCGGCCGAGCTTAAGTCAGAGACCGAAGGATACATTATGGCCTGCCAAGATGGTGTTATCAACACCTTGGTCTACCGTAGCCGCGTGTGGCGTGTAGAGGTTCCTGATATCAACTGCAGGACCTGCCATCAGGCGCCGGAATCGCTCATGCACTTACTATCTGCATGCCCCGTATACGCGATTTCGGCCTACATCCACCGACATAACGCGGCTTTACGAGTGTTATACTACCATCTAAGGCACTCGTACGGGGTAGACCAGACACCAGTGCTGCCTTACTTCCCCGGAGATATTGAGTCCGTTGTCGAGAACGAGAAATGCCGGATTTACTGGAACTACTCGTTCCCGACTGTCAGGCTAATCCAAGCCAACAAGCCTGACATAGTCCTCCTCGACCATCAACTCAAGGTGATATATGTCATCGAGTTCTCGGCACCTGCGGAGAAAAACATCACCTTGAAGGAGGAGGAGAAACGGACCAAATATCGCGATCTCCGGTACGAGGTCCAAGTACCCAGGCTACTCGGTAAAAATTGTCGTCCTTATAATCGGTGTACTCGGAGGGATAAAGCCTACGCTGCTCTCGGAACTGAAGATCATACCGGCCTGCCAAAAATCAGCCGAGTGGCTGGCAGACTAAATGCAGAAGGCGGTCATTCTGGGTTCTCTCCGTCTGCTTAGGGCACACGACTCTGGTATCTACAGTCACTAACCCTGCGGGATGTGGGGAGTGGCTGTAGTTAATGCGCCGGCGCGACTCCTGTGAGGCGTTGGAAACCACGGGAGGACTGTCCGACATCGAATATTCCGAGGAAAAATAATAATAATAATAATAATTATTTGTTACTTTTTCATAAATTTAAATTAAATTTTATAAGTTTATAAATTAAATTATCTTTAACTAAATAAACATTCTAATAAACTTAATAATATACTTCATTTGAAAATAAATGTAAACAAATAAATGAATATGCTACTCCAGAAAAGATATCTTGAGCTGGACTATTGCACGACACAACTATTTTTATACTTATAGTGTGTAAATCAGAAAAGAAAATTAAAAATAACAATATTCCAGTTACATCTGGTATATAATTGATGTTCAAACAAATACACAAACTTTTGTATAATCTCTAACTGTTTTATGTATATATTATATGCTCTACCCAAGCTATTATGCTATAACATAATTGTGATTCAACTAAAGCATAGTATAGAATTTTTAGAAGGTGAATGTCTAATATTTGTTTGAAATATTTAAATTTTGCCAAAAAGTAATCTAAGTTTGTTAACTAGAGATTTAATATAGACATCCCATTTTAAGAAACTATCTATAATAATCTTTAAATATTTAATGTCTTTGATGCACGGGATCTCAAATGCAGTATCCCGAAATTCTATTTGAAGGGGTGGAGGATCGGGGAGGATTCCGTGACTCGTTGCAAATGGCAAATATTTTTTTTGTTAAAATTTATGATTAATAATCAATAATCAAACCATTTTTTTCTTTCTACTAAATCATATTCCGCATTATTTAAAAGTGAGTCCCAAGTTAAATCTTCATAAAAAATTGCCGTATCATCGGCAAAGCTAATGATTTGACCTACCGAATTTTGCAAAAACAAGTTACTTACACATACGTTAAACAATAACGTTCCAAGAACTGTTCCCTGCGGAACACCGAATTCTACAGTTTTAGTTTCCCTAATTACTCCATTTAACGATAATCATTGTTGTCTATCATGTAAATAACTTTTCATTAACTGCAAACTGTTATCACGAAATCCCAATTCTTAGAGGTTTTCAATAAGTTTCGCATGGTCCACAGTATCAAAGGCTTTAGCTAGATCTACGAAGACGCAAAGAACTGCCTTGCCTTCATCAATGCGGGTTGAATTATTAGACATGGGTCTTAAATAACAACGTTGCCATGTAAACCAGAGGTAGACACGCCGTCGCTGGTCAGCGTTACCGTTAGCAGGGCAAATATTTAATTTTCCATCTAACTGTCGTGTGGTCAACAATGCCCACTACGCGCAAGGTGTTGCCATCCTTTGATTTACTATGTCTAATACTTTAATACACGTAGTGTATATATTGATAAATTATTGATAGGTAAATTATAAAAAAATATATATTTGTTTTACTCATTGTCGAGTTACAGCGAGTAATGTGTAAAGAGATGCCTATTATTGTTTGATGAGACGTCAGTATCATATTATATTTATTTTATAACGTAAAATCAAATCTATCAATATTATATGAATCTCCCCTTATTCGCTTTTTGCATTATGGGAACGCTAGACATTTGGTCTAATCACTTTTACAAAATCTGTGTTATATTCGGCATTCTATTACAAGTATGGGTTGACCCTTGACGAAACCTTACAAGTAAATAATCTATTGAGAAGATTTAGATGTCGAAAATATAAGCACATATAAAAGCGTCACATGTAATTGAACTAGGGTCTTGAAATTGATAGTTGGGGATTACTTAAGAAGGCCATGAAAGGGGCTAATGTCATAACACTTCTTGGATGGCAGCACAATGCCTTTTTTCTTAATCCTCCTAGCATTTGAGAATATAATTTTGGATGACAAATCTACATAACATTTAACATCACTGTCTAATATAACTTTCCGTCAGTAGATGGCGCAAATGTTAGCGAGCCAAAAACTACATATATTCTGTAAAATTTACATAATACACAAAGCATTGATAAAGTAATAACTTTTGATAGTATGATAGTATGTCTTTGTGTTACATATTTTTAAAAAAATATCACCTTCCTTAGTACCTAGTATATTTCAAATAGTTTTTTTTTTCATTAAGGATAACGAGCCCTGTTTCTATTTCGTTTTTTGTTAAAAATGTTGGCTATTCAGGAAAATTAAATAAATAAATAACTTGGTGAAGCTACAAAATTCACAAATATATAAAAGTGATGACAGGAAATATATGGATAAAAGTAACAACTTTGACCAATCAAAATTTATTTTGCCACACAAAAATTTTGTTGATATCCAAAGTAAATCATATCACTGATTTATTCATTTATTTGTTTCATTTTTGCGAATATTCACCAGGAATTATCCAGTAAGTAAAAGAAAAAGAATTCGTTCATTTAATTATAACGAATGCAAAACATAAACACTTTCAACAATTTATCAAGAAATAGTAATATCTATCTACCTTTTCGAATCTCCATCACCATGGAAAATATATTATATTTTAATTCACTTTCTGTAATCTTATTACCTGGAAATCTCGTCTCATTATTCCTTTCCAAAACCCATGATACAAATATTTCAATATTTGTATTAAGTCCCAAACAAAAATACCAGATATTGTACATTATATCAAAGATTATATATACACAATTACTACGCATCACAATAAAAGAAATAATCCAGCAAAGTAAAGTAAATACATTGAATTGGGAAAAGTGGCCACATAGATGAACTGGTCAATTGTACTCTAGGATGCGAAAAGGGCTGCCCAATCAGAGTGCTTTGCACCAACTATCTCACTCTCCCTTAATAGTATGCGATGATTAAAAAGAGATGTATCAAAAAAGAATAATTTATTTGCTCTTTATTATTCTTGAATTTGAATTGATTGATGTGACTTGTTTTTTCGCTTTCACGTTTTGCACTCATTTCTGTGTTTTTTATACTTTCTGTGATTTTTATGCCAGTGATTTGTGGTGATTTTAAAGATGCTGAAAAGTATGTGAAAAACGAGGAAAAGGACTCATCGTGCGAAAGCAATTAAATTAAGTTGGATAAATGGACTTCAAAAACTATAAGTACAATCTTCTGCTGACTTGGATATCTCTCTCGGCCTACAATCCACGCATGACAATAATGCCTTTAACGAACAGACGTCAATTAGTATTTCTTCACATGTGAGGTGTTCATAATGTTCGCATTATGATGGATCGATGTGTACATATTAAATCTGTTTATTGTGATGAATAAAGATAATATACTTATACCGGCTTTTTTTCATACATTTCCATTTCTAATTTTGATAACCAAAATCTCTTTTAGGTGATTACAGATTTGTTAAAAAAACAGTACTTTAAAAAAATAAAGAAATAATTATTGGGTATTACATAAGCATCCTTTCAAAGCTGACATGGTAACAATAATAAAAACCTAAAAGTTTGTCATATTTTCTACTGTCATTCTTATCTGAATGAGCCAGTATTAAAGTTTTAGGTAGATAGTGAATAGTTGAGTTAGTTTCTACGATAAAATATATTGGAAGTGTTGTATTTGATTCACTATCTACCTAAAACTTTTACGTTATGTTAGGTTTGAAAGGATACTACAATATCGTAATTATGATCTTTATATGATATTTTATCAGGTATGCGTGCTTGTTGCCGCTTTGATTGTGTAAATGACCAAAATATCTTTGGATCCGATGATATTGAACACTGAATATTAGAGAGGTACCTTTGATATTCTAAATCTATGTGTTATTTTATTAAAGTTGTGTCTTTTAAACTTTCTAAATGGTAATAATAGTTTCTTTTTTGTATTTACGAAAATGCTTGTCTTTCTGTTTAATATTATTTATTAAAGATCGTACCTTTCGAAAATTCCTACTAATGAAAAGTACTATATGTTTTCTGAATTATAGTTCGATGCACCTACTGCATTTTTAGTTAATTACATAGCGAAACTGAATGTGTCAGAATTGTTCCGATTTAGGCATGACTAAAAATGTTTCGAACACTAAGCTCTAAATACTATAAAAAATGCTTTTATTTTGTGAAAACTAAGCACTAAGCACACGAAATATAAACAGTAACGTATCTAGGGAGGGGCTTGTGGTGCTGAACCCTCCAAAAATTTAAGGCTCGTGCTTTAAAAAACTGGAATTACTTATGTTAAAAAAAAATTAGAGAGCCGTAATCAAATTGTAAATCTGTATATGTCACTAAGGCCCTTGAAGGGGTAAAATATTTCTAACTACGATTTTTGATAATACTGTCAATCAGAATGTTATTTTCGTCCATCTTGTTGGGTTGTTGAGTAACGGATTAATTTTAAACAAAATATACTTTTTAGTTATATAACGACCTTTATTTACTTGTTTGGAGACAAGTTAGTTAATAAGTAATATAGGTTGAATAGGTTGAAGAGGTATAAGTATCTACCTATCTGTAACTTATTATTTGTATAAAATGAAAAATCCTGACATTTCGTATTTGCTGGCATTAACATTTTATATATTTTGATATAACTTAATGCGCAATCCTCTTATATGCTGTATATACATATATTTAAGATTCGAGATTCTTATTCCAGTATATTTCTCATAAGCAGCTTGCTCTCTAGTAAAGTCGAGACAGATTGGACGAAAACGATGATAAATAAAAAAGTAAAAAATAAATAAATGGCAGATATATTACATCTTGAAATTCAGTTTCAGAGAAAAATTATTAAAGTGGAGTACAAGAAAAAGATTCATTTTGTTCTTTCTTTGTTATAAAATATGTCTGAATTAAAACTGGTACAAATATTTGAACTACTTCATAAAGAGCCTCGCTATGTCAGCCTTATATTCTACTTCTTGTTAGCTTTAGAAAAGTTAAATTGATTCTTGATACAGAAATTTAATAATCGGTACTTAACATTTGAAGCGGTAATATTTTTTTTGGACTAATCAATTCCATATTTTCTTCATGGAAATGAAAATAAAATTTTACTTTAAATGTTAGCTATTCTGGTCTAGATATTTTGTTAGGCGCCTAAATAAAAAGCGTAATTATTTCACCTCAAACTCCTACAATTTATTTGGTGGTAATGAAATTATGTACAGCATGTAATAATTATGTACAGCAATAGGCTGGAGCGTTGAGTGACACGCATAGCTGGTTTTACCATCTGCCCGCTTCCGGGTTCAAGTACCAGCTTCGGTATCTGCTTTACAAGTCGCTATCAGTCGCAAAACATCAGTCATATCTAACTAATAGTAGCACTGACCACTAGAGGGACACACTTATCACTCACCATGTCTGTCTTGCTTAGTCTGCTTTAAGCTAGCGTGGTTTGCTATTATTATTTGTCTTTTCCATTACTTACCGCATATCAGCGAGAACATAAATTCGAAACTGGTCTATGTCCCTCGTGATGAATTAGCAATGGTTCTTAACTACAAAATAAAACTTGTAGATCGGGTCTTTTATCCGCTGAGCAGTTGCTTCCTGTAAATCTTATTCAATACCTCTATCATCTTATAAACTGCATAATGTGGAAACATTACTAAATTATTAGCTAAAATTTTTGGTGGATGAAAATCACAGGTGACACAACGCGCCATCTCTTGATGGAAAGATTAGGTACAGAATATGATATGTTTTACAAGTTGCAGAATATTTGCATTTACTGACTAGCAGTTAAATACATTTGCTCACATCTGAATGTTGTTCGCGCAGAATACGACAGTAGTATATTTAGCATGTCATCAGACATGTACCATTAAATAATACCACTGGTCTATTGCGATATAAAAAATAAAAAAAAAAAAAAAAAAAAAAAAAGGGGGGAAAGAAAAAAAAAAAAAAAAAACGGCAAAAAAAAAAAAAAAAAAAACAAAGCAAAATACAGAATTTCATTACATCCATTTCTCTAGCCTGTAGTACCTAGATGAGTACATAGGAAGCTCAAACAAATATGTCTACAAAAGTAAGCTGCTATTGTAAAAGGAGATCACATCGCCATACGCAACATACCAATATCATCTTCGTAAAATATTTGGTGGCATTACTTTATTATACATGTACGATGACTTCCTCGTAGTCAATGAAGCCAGCCATTTATAGGCCGCTAAATATACTATCTACTAAATTATTTTCTGTTTTTTTTTATAACCGAAACAATTTTTCTATTCTAGATAACACAGCTGTATGTAATGGATGCGTTAGCTTTGTTGCACAAAGAAAACTGTTCTTTATTGAACAAGGATTTCTTGCAGCTGATATCATAGATGGCGCTACTTACCTCTCGTTTCTGGTAAAGATTCCTGGTTTAGATTAATAAATGGGGCGATACGGTTGCAACATATTTCTAGTGCCTGGAAAATCAAGAGGTTCTGATTATATTCCTCCAGCCAAATAAAGGTCTCAGATTATTCAACAGTTTCCATCCAATATCTTTAGCCTTTACTAAACTCAATTGGTAAATTAGCAGAAAAATATTTTAAAAACCTGAAGTATTTAATTCATAAACACCACCGCCCCCCAACCAAATTGGAACAGCAACAAAGCTGGACGTAAAAGTTTTCTACTCTTTCTTCATAACGTTATAAAAACAACCCACGTCTTACCAAAGACGAAGATCCTCTAAAGTTACTCATTATAAACATTACAAATACAAGAGAATATTTCTAAATATTTAAGTCAATAGACGCCCAACCAAATTGGAAACACAATGAAGCTAATGCTGGATGAGTAAAAGGTTCTTGATGACTGTACTCTTACTTTGAGTATTTGACTTTTCAATAACACATTATCTGACAACAAATTACTATACACTATACAAAACTATGCTTAGACCGATTTAAATGTACGGCTGTATCGTTTGCAACATTATTTCAGATACACAGTACAAATATCCGCAGACGACGCAAAACATACTGCTACGATTAATTATTGCAAACTTCGACAAACACATAAATATCAACACAATACACGAGACTGCTAACACACTTAAAATTAAATAATAATATATAACAGAAAGAGCACAATAATTCCTGACAGAAAATGTTAGACACTCCGGACACATACATACACATAAATTCTTATGTGAAAACTTCCGACTCTAAGACGACATGGATTAAACACCTAACACGACGAATAACGACACACACAACTACGATTAATCGCTGACATAACGTACCGAACACAGACATACGCCAAACAAATACCACTCCACATCCAACGAAGGCAGAATGGACAATGGATAGGTCTCCTCCCCCACAGACATCTGCTTTAAAAACACCATAAACTCTAAAAAATAATTACTTAAAGCAAGTCTTTTGGAATGCATCAAATATACATGCGCTGTGGCAAATTCTAGTCACATATATCTAGGGGACAGCACGACCGTGCTTCCTTGTTGTGTAGTGTTTTGAGATGAAAGCATGGTATGTATACGTGAATTTAGATTCTCATGTCGAGACCAGTTAATCCCGATGAAATAGTGCATTTAATTTTTTGCTTTTAATAGCTTCATTATTCCTAAACTTGTTTTAATTGTGTCCATTCTATTCTTAATATTTAACATTTATGAAAGAGATTATTTGGAGTAGTCTCTGTAAAACATCATGGTAACCCTATGTAAAAAATAATAATAATCCTGTATATGATGAAGTCACAGCAATCAATAAATTGTAAACCTTTTTTATATTCAGCCGTTAAGCTCTGAAAAACCGACAGCAACGTTGCTGAAAGCCTGGACACCTGCCAATTACTCTGTTGCATGTGTAATATTTTCCTCAGCCGCCTGCGACCACCAGTTGCTTAGGAGCTTTTCCTCCACTCATGGAGCCTGTTGCGTCAAAAAAACTATTTCTTGTAGCGTGATTTACTGCCAGCCAATAAGTCCAAAAGCTGAGCACAATTGAACACTTAATCGATTAACACTGAATAAGAAATGAATCGTTTTGAATTTCATTGTTAGGGAAATGCAATACAATGTGTTACGATCTGTGTCATAAATCATTTCCCTTTTAGGCCGTTATATTATCAGATTTCCTTGTTGGATAGCTTTGAAGTATTTTTTTTTGAGAATTAAGAGTGATTTATTATATTGTCATTTTATTTTTGTTAGCTATTATTCTTAATATACACATTTGAACTGCATAATTAATATTTTAATCAAGCAACTTCATTTTTATTTAATTTATTAGTTCCGTTTTAGAGGCAGCTACAATTTCTCCATTGTATAGAAATGTATATTCTTTCCTTGTAGTCATTTGAATTAACATATATTGTATAGATTAACATTGTACATTATTATTTTTCTTTTGATGAAATATACCAACAGAGACTATTGTGCAAAGTTTTATGTTATCCTCAATGACTTCATTCTGAAGTCATTGGTTATCCTGAAGTTCTTTTCATCCAAGAGAGAGAATAAACTAATACATTTTGTTAATTCTTATGACGATTATTAGTATAGGCGAAAATCTATTGTATTTTTGGAAAACAACTGTGTTTTCATAGCAATGGGTAACAAGTCTAATTAATGTCAGTGAGGTATTATTGTTAAATTATTGAAAACCGATTTTGCCCTTATGGATAACCAGTGTGAAATCTTAGAAGAAGCTGAAGAAGCCAGTTGATCTTTATAAAGGTAATCGTCAAAATTCCAGTTTCTTAAATGATAACTGTGTTTTTATATGCTACGGTATTGGTGGTGATTATTGAAATAATAGACGTATCGATAAAAATCAAAATATGTTGGTAAAAGTTATTACCTGCCTGTCATGAACATTTTTACCAATAAGGAACAGTATTTACAATTCCAGATTACATAATCAATATAACGGGTCTTCAATGATCGTATACCACATAACCAATTAGTTACATTTAACAGTATCATCGAATCGTGCTGTTAGCAAAAGATGGTTGAAAAATATTCCCTATATATATATATATATAAATATATATATATATATATATATATATATATATATATATATATATATATATATATATATATATATATATATATATATATATATATATATAAAGCAATATGAATCATCGGGTAGCAACCTGGGTCCGGAATCCCACGCTGATGAAGACCAATTAGTTAGAAACACGTGTCCACGGTTTACATCTTTCTGCCATTTGCAATTTTTGCATCTTCCACCTTGCATTTATTTTTTTTATGCGGGCGTGTACCCGATGATTCATATTGTTTTTTTACTGTAATGTAATTAATCCCGCGTTTAACTTCCTTCTCGGGTACTGCCGTATTAGTTCAAGAGCTGGCGTCCCAAATGTGCAAGAGTTTTCTCAAAGCTAATTTTTTGAGATTAGGTTACTTTTTAGTGATGGATAAAGGAGACAGTCAGACTCATTTATGATAGGACCACGTCAGTCAGCCGTCGATAGATGTGAGAACGGTAACTGCGCGCATTAGTACGCCTTTTCTCAATACATATTTTTTTTTTGTTTATTTAGTCTGACTGTCTCCTTTAATAACTTTATAGTTTTAATTAATGTTTTGGAGAATTTCAGCTTTTGAGAAATCACTTTAACACACGTCATTTTTTTGACAGGTATGAAATAGCGCTGACGCCACGTGTCCCTATATTTTGCTGTCTGACTGTTGGATTCTTGTTTTATATCATATTTGCTCGTTGTCTATAAATTTTGAGTTTTGAGAAAACAGTTTAGAGACGTTAATTAATATTACACCTTTGCGAGCGTCCCAGCGCCAGGTGTCCCGGTACCGGAAGTGCTGACTCTACAGTTACTTTCCATCACTAAAAAGTAACCTAACTCAAAAAATTAGCTTTGAGAAAACTCTTGCACATTTTGGACACCAGCTTTGTATAATATTTATATATTGGTCCATTTCATGTATTCGGTTATTCGATCGAAATTTACATATTTTGACCTGCTGAATACCGTGATAATGTTAGTTTTGTTCCGAGATGCATAGTTTAAGGGAAAAACTGTTTTTACACGAAAATAATATAAATTTCTACAGATTTAAAAATTATAATTTTTTCTGTTAAAAACGTAGAGCCGTTCAACTATGCGGCTTTTACCGTTAGATTTATCCTATGTCTTTATATACACTATTACTTTTCAAGTTCGTAGCTTGTTTGGTCGTTGATTTAGAGGATTTTGAGGTGAACGATGATGATGAACATTTTCAACACTTTTTCTTTTATCGATGGTATTTAATTTTTTTTTATAAGAATTTCCCCTTGAAAAAATTAATGGTGCATAAGATTTAAGAGAAGGAATTAAGAACGTGTCCAGCATTGACCGTGGGACCTCTGAATTGCTGTACCAATGTGCCGGGATTGTTGAGCGAACAATTCAGGAACGAAATCAATGAGAAATTCCCCATTTATTGCATACTATTCTGGATACACTGTATATTTGATGCAGTCGTAGAAAAAGTGTAGTATGAAATACGTTTGAAAGCACTTTTGGCACTCGTGTGACTTATGATACTCACCTACGGCTCTTGTCACCAAACTATCACACACACGTGTAAAAAGTGCCATTTTAAACACGTGTTGTACAGGGTGGGCAAATTTCGATGTTTGTATAGGGTAACTCGGTAACTGTAAGACATATAAAAAAATGGAAAATACTTTTTCGATCTCCCTTTTTTGAGACAAATACACTGGCGAGTACAAAAATTTGCTATCGTCTTTTGTTTTCGAGTTATAAACCAAAGTTCGATTTTTCGACTTTTAGACACATGTCAATATCTTGTTTGTTGTAAAGTTATCAAAAAACAACTTTTACATTCTTCTGGCACTTTTTTTTGTATAATACAGTGGCGTCGAGAAAATTTAAAAAAAAGGTGCAGTTTTGAGATATGGCATAAAGTTATATTTTTTTAAATGGGAATCATAGTTGGCTATGGTTTAGTTAAAAAAGGAAATTGTTTTCTCTTTCAAACTGTATATCATATGGTGTCGCTTTTGAGTGTAAATATTTAATAGCGAAAATAATCTTTTAGTAGTTAATTTTTTTTTTTATATTTATTCCAAGTAGGCGTGTGTCATCTATGACAGTGTTTATCCATTTGTCAGTAAATTGCATATTAATATTTTTGTTTCCGTCATAACTAAACCCCATTTAATTGTAAATATGGAGATGCCTTACGAAAATTGCGAGAAATATGGTATGCTAGAATGCTCTATTCAAAGTAATAACCATTGTGATATTGCATCCGAAATATATATCAATCGCTATCCAGACAACCTAATAAAGCTATTTTTAAGAGGTTAAAAGAAAATATCATTAATTGTGGGTCCTTCAATAAGTCAAGGCCAAAAAATTACAACATTGACGATGCTGAAGAAACTTCTACAATTGCAATTGGAATGGCGGTTTCAAATCCTTCAATTTCAAGTCGTCAAATTGAAGCTGGTTCTGGGATTTCAAGACGCCGAGCTTTGAATATTTTGAAGACACTCAAATTTAAGGCTTATACAATAAGGAAACAACATTACCTGCAACCAGCTGATTCTCAGCGACGATTGGAGTTTTGCATATGGTATCGTCAAAAAAGTTAACAGATCCATTCTTCTCTAGAAATGTAGTTTGGACAGATGAAGCCTCCATTAGCAGTGCAGGAATTTTCAACAGACATAACGAGTACTATTGCTCTGATATGAACCCTCACTGCACTGTTGACATGCGATCTCAGGGACGCTTTGGTTTTAGTGTATGGTCTGCTCTATGTAGCAATCGTGTTTTAACATATCACATCAAGAAAATCTTAATGACCGACGGTACTACAGAACCTTAAACCAGAGAATTTTATTTCAAGTGTGCGGAAAGTAATCTAGAGTTCTATTGAAAGAGATGAATCATTTTTAAACAGCTTTGCTTAAGTTTATTATCAAAAATAAACGAAAATTGATATGGATATTGCAGTTATTACCATTACTGATTTCAACAGCGGGTAATATATGTTCATCTCTATACACCCTCCTGCAATTCACATAATTAAAATAACCTACGGTACAATAATTGAATTTTAGATATATGGTAATGTAGTTTATTTTCATTAGTAGGTAAATTTGTTTGGTACTTTTCTAAAAATTTACTGATTTAATTTCTGAAACAGTCTTCACCGTATAAAGTTTATAATCCTCCGAAACTCAAATATGACTCTCAAAATTTCAGTTTTATGAAATTATACATTCATCGATGCCTCCACATAGGTAATTAATTCGATATTTTTTAATTATTTTTCAACTAAATATTATAGTCCTATTTTGTGAACAGAATATTTTACAATATTTATATAAATATCCGTCTATTGTTATTTAAACTATTATTATATAAATTATGAGACATAAACTAAAATTAATTTGAAAACGCATTGGAACATTAAATTGAATTTGAAATGCATTATATGGGTAATTTATTGTTTTGTTGGTTATGTATATTGGCCCAGTTGCACAAAAGAGTAATTTTGTTATATATAATACATTATTAAATACATATTAAACCACAAATTGAAAATGAGTCACATTAAAAATTTTGTTTTAATGAAAACTGATAGATGCAATTTCTGTTGAAGTAAATATGTCTATGAATATATACTGTAATGTAAAATAACCATAACTGTGTTTTTAAAATACTATATTAATTGTAGTTCTCTGATGATGGTGTAATAAACCGAAACGTTAGAAAAAAAAATAAAATTAATTATACATGACTGAAATCCCCACAAAAAAAACTATCAGATTCATATAATGAATATAAACGAAAATCATTTACAATAAAACAAATTAATGAGATGAAATTAAAAAAAAAAAGGGGGAAATCAAATAATAATAATAATAATTGATAACATTTCAATATGACTATTCACTGCCATTACTAGCAAAATTGTAGAATTCACTATGTAAACATGTTTTCTGGGTTTTTCATCATGTAGTTCGTTTCAATATTCTGCATATTAATTTAATGTAATATAATACTTAATATTACCATTTGTAAATTATTATTTTTTGGGCTTATTCTGTATTTCCAATTAATTATGTCATCATTATAGACAAAAACTAAATTAAAAGTTTTTTGTTATATAAAAATAAATATAGTTTAAAAAAACTAAAAACACGCTTTTAAAGCACATCAAACTAAAAAGTGAAAAATAATTATTAATATAAACTGAAAACAATAATGAACGAAAAATACTAGTATTATTGTGAAAAAAGCGTGGGTTGTTCGATATACGAAAAATATGGCACAAAAGCGCCCCACGCTTTTTTCACAATAATACTAGTATTTCGTTCATTATTGTTTTCAGTTTATATTAATAATTATTTTTCACTTTTTAGTTTGATGTGCTATGAAAGCGTGTTTTGTAGTTTTTTAAACTATATTTATATTGCTTATTGATGCTGATATTATAACATATTACAATCCAACAGATATTTCTGAAAAAAAAATACATTTTTTTTCAGCCATGGGATTTGAACTCACGCCCGAGGAGTCCGTCGTTTCGCGTCGACTAAGACTTGCCCGCTCGGCCAACGACCGAACTGAGAATCACGGAATATACTTACAATATTAAGCCTTTTGCTCTCACGCAGAGGATACGTGAGAAAGGACTGGGATCCTGATCAGGATAATGATATAAACTTATCAAATTATTGTATTGTTACCAGTTCTTCGTAAGTGTACAAAGTGTCAATTAAATCTGTCCGTTTAAAGTGGGTCAACGAGTCCAATGAGTTGGTTACAAACAAACAAACAAACAAACATACAAGGGGAGCTAATAAAAGCGTGTTAAATATGATTCTTATTTATAATAATTGGGAATCTTCCTGATAAAACAATTAATTTTGATATAGAAAGCTAAAATCTCGTAGTACAAACAAAATCAATGCATTTTTGTAGAGACTTTCTGTAATTTTCACAATGTCTCTTAATAAAATTAATCATTTTTCTTCAAGAACGTTTTTGCATATAACACCGATATCATCTGTTAGAATTATTAAATTTTGATCAGACTTAAACCTAAGCATAAATAAAATTAAAATTAACGCGAAAAAATATACATCATGTAATATTTATAAAAGTTCAAAGTTAGCATCAGGTAAGTTTATGGCATACATTATGCCAGGGGCGGGCTACGTTAACGGAATATTTTTATAAGTTGTCACTACATTCTTTTCCCATTTCTTTACTCCTTATTGTAAATTCGCGTCATGTTGGCAAGAGCAAAAAGGGTAGAGGGTGGGCTTTGCCTTCGGTGACAGATGCTAAGGAAGCAAACAAGTGGTCGACGTTATTTATGGCTTCCATTTTAGCTCCGTTTCAAGCAATTAAATTGACTCTTTTTTGTTATTGATTTCTTTTAATTCCATGATAAATTGGAGTAATTGATAGAGACTTTGTCAGTGTTTAAATTATTTTAAAAGAATTATGCAGAGAGGTCCCCAATCAAGAATTTCATGGGGAATGAATTTTACCAGGAATATTCATTTACTTTTACAAACAATGGTGTTAGATTTAGAGGAATTTGTCCATCATTAATACTTTTTTGTCTGCGGAATGAATAAATGACTTGTAATTCTTAGAAAAGTATTTATATAATTTTTTTTATGACAAACTTGTTATTTAACTTTCCCGGAAATTCTGCATGACATATAGACTAAATTTTAGATGCCTGTGAGAGACAGTGTTTATAGACTGACGTGTTTTCATAATTTTTTGTTATAAGTTAATTAATTAAATTATTTTTCAAAGTATTAAAAGCATGAAATTATTGTTAGTTTACATAATGTTTCTTGATTTTTTTTTTTTTTGGAATGTAAAATAGATATTTAGCATTCAAAAAAAAAACCAGATGGTTTAGCCCAGTAAAGTGACATAAGGGATCGGTAAAATCTTTATAGATCCCTATGTCACTTTTGATTGGCAGCAGTAGGGTAGTTACCTAATAATTAAGCACTCTAGAGAATAGTAATCTGATAAGCCTCTGACATCTGATAGTTGATACTTATGAATTTCGTTAGCAAAAGATTTCAAGTTAACACATTTTTTAAGACTAGCAAAAACGATTTTGTATGCAACATACACAAAAAGTGTCTTTACAGGCTCACCGTCTTTCAGAGCTCACTGACTCTCACCATGGAAATTACCAGCTCATTCAATAAGGAATCACTTTTCGCCCATGTTACTTAAATAGCTATTTCTTAATAGACAATTAGTAAAACTATTTAATGAGGAAAATAAAAAAATAAACAAATGAAAATTTAAAGTTATGTCTACTTTGCATGTCCATTGAGTTAAATTTCACTAACTTTTTTTCAGTATAAGTTTATTTACCTTAAGCTGTCACTATTGATATAAGGATTTAAATATCTGGTAATTCAGGTTACCACATAGGAGTAAAACAATTAAACAATAATTAGAGATACATTACTGAAACATGTAACCTTTGTTTACATTCAATTATTTACAATTTATAGGTATACAATGTATGCGAAATATCACTAAAAATATAATTTATATGCATCAATATTTCTAGCTTTACACATTTTGTGGAAATACTTAAATTATATCTTTACTAGACATAAAATATGACAAAATCCCAAGACGATTGGTGTTGGACGAACTCCTGTTCCTGAACGTGTTTCTGGAACATTTAATACCGCCCATAGGAATAAATAAAAAGCTCTTCAAGACGTAAATACGTCAACGTGAAATAAGAAGTTAAAAATTATGTGTTCTTGTTAAACGCATGAGGTTAGTGAGTGGAGCACAATTTGCGGTAAGATATGAGCAAGAGATGTGACTTTAAGTGTTGTAGTTGACTTGACTAAATAAAATGTAATTGCTGCTTAGTTAACTTTTACATAAACGAGACGTTTAACGTTTACTTCTAGGAATTTAAATGAAAATATACCACACTATTACATTTTTCGGCAAATATTGTTATTTCTTTTAATGGTTTTCTACGATACTTTTATATAAAATAAATTACTAAATTGAAATGTAAATTTTGAGTGCCAAAAGGTTCAGAAAATGTCACTATAACGAATAGAGTATTCAATTAAATTCTTTAATTGCGGAATTATAAATTTCCATTACATAATTTTTTTAATATTTTATACAACACAGTAATTAGTTGATCAGCCATGACATGCATATACGGGTGTAAATGAAACCTGATTCACCCCCTCTATTCTCATTGTTTATAGAAATAATTTGATGAACTTTTAATATGTCGATATACACATAAAATTGCATTAAATGAGAGTATTTTCATATTCCATGTACTTCCGGTTTCGCCGGAAATTACCCCACTTTCTTATTTTAAATGGAAGACCCTGTACATTATTATATTTTTGGAATCTGTGATGAATTCTGAATATAACGGTATACATTATTTTTTAATTTTACTTCCTCACCCCTCAAAGTGAGGAAAATTTTGTTATTGCATTTCTGGACGAATTTCGACGAATTATGACGATATACAAAATTTCAGACAAAAAAATATCTGTCTGTGTGTCTGTCTGTCTGTCTATCTGTCTGTGTGGTTCGCGATAGCAGCTACAGTTTCTAAAATAAAGATTTCAAATTTGGTACACACATTCTAGAGGTCAAGGAAGAGATTGAGTTCGTTGCTGTGAAAAATCGGTAAAAAAAATTAAAAAAAAAAATTGAATTTTGATTGACACTTAAAATTTGAAATGTCAAAAAAATATTAGTGACATTCCACTAGTTTGACTTTTTTTGAAACGTCAAAAATTACTTTTATTACAAACTCCACCACACATCGAGTTTTAATACGGTGAGAGAAGTTCTGATCCCCAAATAATTGGCAGCGATTTTTTAATTAATTCTTTTTTTTAACAAAAATTTTAATTTTTGATTTAGACTGCTGTGATTATTGAAAAATGTTTCTGACAGGGTTTCTTACTATTGTAAAAATTGAATTACTGTTATATAATAAATACTCTCTTACATAGGAGCCTTCAAAAGTAAGAAAATCAGTTTTTCTAAAAATGCATACTTGTTAAATCTCAAAATGATGGCTCTTCACGATATTTAGAAAGTACATCTTTTTACGATATATTTTTGCAATAGTAAGAGACATTTTTTATAAATCACAACAGTCTATATCAAAAATTAAAATTTTCGTTAAAAAAACGAATTAATTAAAAAATTAAAAAATTACGTAAAAATTCAGAATTCATCACAGATTCCAAAAATGTAATAATATACAGGATGTTCCATTTAAAGTGCATAAAAATTGAAAATATTGTCTTCTAATGCAATTTTATAAGTATAATAACATATTAAAATTCCATCAATTTATTTCTATAAACAATGAAAATAAAGGTTTCATTTACACTCCGGTATAATTTTTTTATGTTTATATTTTTATACTTGTATCTATATTTATACCATATATATTTGTATATAAATATATTGATAGTATTTTCATCCCCTAGTTCCCCTTTTTCTATTTTTTTTTTGTTGATTTGTACGCGTGCGTGTTTCTAGACACGTGGTGCGTAGAAATTTTTGTGGTGGTTTCAGTTCGTCTTTCTTCCATGGTTTCCTCTCCGAATTCTCTACTTATTCCCTGTTGATATCATTAATTTCTTATTATTAGCCGATTTCATTAAATTTTGTTTATTTGATAAATCTAGTAGCGCTTTTTCATTATTCATACAACACTATTTAATAATTCTTCATATTTATGGTGTTCCCCACTTACAGCCAATTCATTAATTTTTATGAAAGCGAATAGATTTTTACTTCTTGCCAGTTGAAGTTGAGAATATAAGTACTTATTTTTTACATATTCGCCTTGAGTATAATATTATGATATGAATAGACTTGAACCCTTAATTTTTTTTCTTGCGAAAATATTACCAGTTTTAAATCATATAACTGTAATTCTACATTTATTAGTCTTGTTTTTCCTTGTTTCCTTTCCAATTCGTAAAAGTTACTAAGATCACTTTTATTACAATTCAGTATTAAGTTTTTCATTAATTAAGTTTAATACAGAAGTTTTTAGCTCAGTTTCCGATCTTCGAAGAAAATGAATCCTTATATACATTTTGTTAGTTAAAAATGTCTTGATATTCGTGAAATATAATCTAACGTATCTTCTTACTTCTATTTTAAATTTATTATAGTCCACAATATTTTATTTCAATTTAATTGAAAGTGGTAATACGTTAAATATAAAAAGACCTAAATAATAGATAAATCTTTGAGTGTGAGCCTTTTTATACAGTGAAATAACAATTTTGTTAGGTAGTATTGATCTAGTATTATACTGATTGGATGTACTTATACTTGTTCTGTTACTTTTGTACATCCATAGGTTATGCAGATAAACTGGATATTAATATACTTTTTTCAAGTTCACTATTGTTTGATTGATAAGTACACAATAGACAATAAAGATTATTATTATTTTTTTTTTTTTTTCGGAATATCCGATGCCGGTCAGTCCTCCCGTAGTCTCCGACGCCTCACGGGAGTAGCGCCGGCGCATCAACTACAGCCACTCCCCACATCCCGCAGGGTTAGTGACTGTAGATACCAGAATCGTGTGTCCTAAGCAGACGGAGAGAACCCAGAATGACCGGCTTCTGCATTTGGCCTGCCAGCCACTCGGCTGATTTTTGGCAGGCCGATATGTTCTTCAGTTCCGAGAGCAGCGTAGGCTTTATCCCTCCGAGTACACCGATTATAAGAACGACCATTTTTACCGAGTAGCTTGGGTACAGCACTTGGAGCTCGTACCGGAGATCGCGATATTTGGTCCGTTTCTCCTCCTCCTTATTATTATTATTATTATTATTATTACACAAATTTCAGCTATTCAACTCAATTCCATACAAGAATTTTAGAAGAGAACTTCAAATAGTTTATAAAATTTTGATTCCTCTTCTTCCTATTTAAATTCTGTAGACCGATTTTGCTATAAAAAATGACCGAGTGAGGCCTTACGATTTCTTTTCTCAAGTATGACACATTTATTTATTTTATTCTCAATTGTAGAAGAAAACTTGGAATCGTAAAATCTTTTGATTCTTCTTCTTAATAAAACAAAATTCACTCTTTCCAGTAAAAAATTATCAAGCTGTCGAGCATTATTTTCTATAATAAGAGTAAATTACTTATCTGTAGAAGACGATTTAAAATATTTACCGACCTGGGTAGTGCAGTGGACCAGAGCGTTCAGTGACAAAAGTAGCAGGTTTACTGCCTATCGACTCCCGGGTTCAAATCCCGGTTCCGAAGGGATTGGTTGTGTGTGTCCGCGTTTTTTCTATTGTGTAACCCCCGTCCGTGCAGCTCTGACTTTGGTTTAGAGATTGTCTAATTTATGTGATGTGTTTTGTTCTGAAAAATTCTTCTTTTTATTTAGACTCTACCATATATAGAACTTAAATAAAAAATAATCGAGTAAGGATTCGCGACTTTTCAAATTTTCTTGTCTGTATGAGTAGAAGAAAATTTAAAATAATTTAAAGATCATAATTCTTCTTCTTATTTAGATTCTCTATAGAACGCATTCGCAATAATATTTGCTCAAGTGAAGTCTAACTGTTTATTTTCTAAAGTATGACAAATTTTCTTCATGTTCTTTTCATTTGTAAAAGAAAATTTGCTAAAGCTTAATTATCTTCTTCCCATTTCGACTCTACATAGATCGGGTTAGCTCATCTACAATAAGAAATGATCGAGTAAGACCTTGCCATATACTTTCTAAGGGAAGCCAAATTTTCTTCTTATTGAACAAAATTTTAAATAAAGTAATAAATTTTAACTCCTTTTCTTCTTATTTAGATTCTGCAGAATTTGCAATAAAAAATGATTGAGTGAGGCCTTGTGATTTCATTCTAAAGTAGGAATAGTTTCGTTCATTTTCTTTTCGTTTATAGAAGAAAATTTGGAATTTTTTAGAAAATTCTGATTCTTCTTATTTCGACTCTATATAGATCTGGTTTACCCATCTTATAGCTAATAATAACTAAATGAGTATTAATTTTCATAACTGTAAAAGGAAATTTAAAATATTTTATGAGTTTTTAATTGGTGAGAGCAAAATGAAAATTCATTAATTAATTTATTCATGATAATGTAAAGCAGCAGAGATATTCTGTTGCTGGTTTTATTTCTGTATATAATTCTTATCAGTAATATGTACAGACCAGTTTATTTTAGATTGGGAATGATATATTGTTTTTTTTTTCAGCCAGACCAAGAAAAGCTTACGCCGAGGCAGCATGTTGTATATTTTTTTTAGCCAGACCAAAAAAGAGCTTACGCCGGTACAGCACTTTTTCACAATGTGATTAAGATCGATGCACGAAACATTTATTTAAAAGGTTACTTCTTGGCGCTATTGTTAAAGCTAGCTTATGCAACGTAATCGTTTTTATACATTTTTCAACAAAGAAACTATTTAGGGGATAACTGAAAATCGATAAGACAGTTTAGAGCAACAAAAAATCCTGCAGACTGAATGGTGTGTCAGCTGGGTGCAGTTAAGAGCATGAAGAAGGTGAACAACAAGTGAGATGGGAAACTTGAAACACACTTCACAACGCCGTGGAGAAATAGGTCACCGCACGGGGACAAGATAAATGAAGTGCGAATACGAGAAAATAAGAAGCTGCGGACGCAACAATACTATTCTCACAGGCTGCTGATACAATGGAAAGATTTTAAAGGATAAATCCCCTTTTTGATCAAAGTACTTTGTCCATAAAATTTGTAAACATTTCGTGATACTGAAAATTGGAATCGACGTTTCCTCGAATTAAAATATAGTAGACATTTTGTTGTTCTTTTTTCCATTATGCTATATTTTGCATTTACAAAAAATAGTAATAACCTTTTTTTTTGTGATTACTTTCAAACTCCTTACTTTTACCAGAGAATCGTTTACGATGGTTGATTTATGTTTGTCACCAAATTAAATTTTTTCTTCGTTAGATTTAAACGATTCGCATTTAAGTTTGAACTTTGGGCACCATAACTAGAAGTCGAGCCGATTTAAGTCAGGTGGTCGTGTTGACCATGGTGTAGGTCACCTCCACATATCCGTCATCGGTTTCCGTAAGTATTGCTAAGTGTCTAGGTGCAACATCTTGCATGAACCACATTTCATGTCTCAAATGACGTGGAATATTCTCAAGCAGAAATAGTAACTAAGTCTCTAGAAGTGTAAATTTTTTCATTTAAGGATTGCTGCCAAAAAAATGGTCCTACTAATTATTCTCCAGAATACCACATATTTAGGCAATTAATCTCCAGAATACCATGCATTTAGGCTTTATTGTTGCTGATGATTTGTTTGGATCAAGTTATGTAGATTTTCGTCTGCCCATACGTATGCTGGTTGTGAAAAATGTTGGAAAACCCACTTCATCAGTAAATTACATTAGACTTTCAAAATGAGGTACATCATTCCGTTTCCTTTAAAACCAACAACAAAACTTTTGGTGAGGTCTTTCTCCGCCAGTGCCTGATTTCGCTGAATGACGAGAGGTATAAGAGCTGAATGAGGTAAGGATACAGAAACTGAATGAGGTATATGTACAGTAACTGTATAAGGTAAGAATACATATAATAATTGTTCATGTAAAATTGTCCAGACCGTTGATTGAGACCCATTCTCTTGAAGGAAAATCGCCCTGTTTCTTGGAGTTAGTGTTGCTCTGCAAGAACTAGTACCTATTCTTCTACTGGTATGGGTTTAGCATTTCTGGGATGGGATGCTAAAAAATTTAAAATAGCAACCACTCATGTTGGTGTTGATTACATGCCATGTAGAATCATATACATAAAATAGTACTACTCTCAACGTAGTGGTACATTTTTATCGACCGCCGTGCAAAGTAAATACTTTCAATATCTTATAGTAACGTCAGATTGACCAAAAATTTTAAGTGAAATCCGTTGTTAAAAATATTTCAAGTCCCTATAAATGTAGATATAGTGCTTATATACAATCGGTATTTGCTTTCTCGTTTATTACTGCAATCATTTTTACTTTTTTTTAACCACCTGCTATTTATACACCCTGTATATACTGTGGTGTAATTAAATTATACATAAATTGTATAGTACTTTGTAATAACAAATGGGTTCCTATACTTTAAAATGGGAACTGAAGATCGAGCCTGTACCGTAATAAAAGTGCAACATACAACCGTATTCTAGAATGCAAAATGACACTTCTCGTGTACAGGCCGGAAGTAGGTACGTCATAATTTTTGTTTGACTTTGTTGAATAAGTGTAATAAGGAAAAGTCTTAGACATGTGTTGTTTGTTGTTAATTACTTCCTCACCCCTCAAAGTGAGGAAGGTATGTATTCGTGAAAAAAATTTTGAAAAATGCAATTTTTATTGCATTTCTGGTCGAATCTCGACGAATTATGACGATACACAAAATTTCAGATAAAAAATGTTCTGTCTGTCTGTCTGGCTCGCGATAGCAGCCACAGTTTTTGAGATAAAGCTTTCAAATTTGGTCCACACATTCTAGAGGTCAAGGAAGAGATTGAGTTCGTTGATAAAAAAAGAAATTTGACATTTCAAATTGACGTTTCAAAAATGTCACTAATATTTTTTGACATTTCAAATTTTAAGAACCGATTTTGCTTGACATTTCAAATTTTAAAATATTAGTGACATTCCACCAATGTGACTTTTTGAAACGTCAATTTGAAATGTCAAAAAAAATATATTATTGACATTCTACCAATGTGACTTTTTTGAAACGTCAAAAATTACTTATTCAAAGAAAAATATTAGTGACATTCCACCAATTTGACTTTTTTGAAACGTGAAAAATTACTTTTATTACAAACTCCACCACACATCGAGTTTTTTTGAAACGTCAAAATATGATTTTTTGAAACGTCAAAAAATGTGACTTTTCTGAAACGTCAAAAAGTACTTTTATTATAATCACCACACGTCGAGTTTTACTACGGTGAGGAAGTTCTGATCCCCAAATAATTGGCAGCGGTTTTTTTATGTTTCAAATAATCCTAATTATTTTACATTGTGCATTGTTGGCTAATTACTACGCTGAATAATAATTAAATGTACATAAAATGTAACAAAATAGAAATAAAAGGACATAGTTACTTAGGACAAAAAAGTTTATACTTAGATCTTATTTCACATTTCAATTTTAAACAGTATCTAAAGAGCCCTATTATAGTAAAACAGAATACAATTCTTGGGCATTAAAATATTTTATTGTTGCTTGAAAATGTACGTCTTGTATAATGCTGTATATTTACATTCCAGATTGTCACAGGCTCTATTCAAAATGTCTGTGCTTAAAGTATTATGTCACACGTTTTACATATCACTTTGTCGTTTCAATTTTATTACCATTGCGACTGAGACTGACGTATGCAAGATATTTTGCAATTTTATGATTGAACAAAATTAGAGTGAATGTTCATTCTCACAAAGGAACACATGTATGTGTGCTTATCCTTTATACGACTTTGTTAGGGTAAAGGTTGGGATGAGGTTTGTATCTGTTACGTCGATTTTTTATAAAAAAAGTGTGTTATTAAAATACCAGTATTAGAATTTAATAAATTTTTTTAAATAAAAAAAAAACGAAATATTGTACATCGTCGTCCCTCATAATTAAACGAATCGGTGATATATCGGGTGAACTTGTAGGCCATGGAATCACATGCATATTAGCTTCTTTAAGGAACTATGTAGCAACTCTTGCCATGTGGGGGCGGGCATTATCTTGTTGAAAAACTGGATTAATCGGTCCTCGAAAATAAGGCACTGCAACAAGTTCTAACACGTTGGTTATGTAACTCGCCGCGTTCAAATTGCTCTGGGTGAAAACTAAATTTGACTTACGGCCAAGACATATTGCACTTTTATTGAATATTTATTTGTTGTTGTGGTTGGTTAAATATTGATTATATGTCACGAGTTTGCCCAGAGATATTACAAATTTAAATTAAACAACCAAACAATCACATAGACGATTTGTAGTATACTACAAATCTACAGGGTGGTCCGAAGTTTACCTGACAAACTTCGACACGTGATAGAGGGACTTAAAATAAGCCGAAAAGTTCCTATCAACTTACATCCTTAGGGGATTGCTAACAAAGATACAGGATGTTAAAGTTTTGTGAAAAACACAATTTTTTTAATAACTCTAAAATTACGAAAGCTATCGACTTGAAGTTTTAGGGTCGGTGATGATTTTTAAGTCTCTATTGTTTCATAAAATCTTATCTTTGTACTGCCTCCAGTGGCGCCGCCAGAGGGTGGGGGAGATGAATTTTTCGCCGAAACTATGTTACGCCACTGTTTTGTGCAGTTGATTTTGAGATTGTTTGATTCAGTGTTCAATTTGGAAGAAAGAAGGTATCTTTTAGTTTTTTCGTACAACGCTTACTTTTCGAGTAAAACGGCTATTTCTGCTTTCTCTACTAAAACAGTAAAACCTTTCCTACATTAATGATAAAATTAATAATCCTAGTTGCCTTTGGTAAACAATGAAACAGTGTTGTCAGTCAATGTTTGACCTGTCAAAACTAGTGTTAGTGTTGTGTACCAAGCTACAAGATGCCAAGATTGTTCAGCAATGAAGAGTATGCTGATATTCATTTTATTTATGGGTTTTGTGATGGCAATGCTCAACAGGCAGTTCGAGAATACCGAAGGAGGTATCCAAATAGGAGACGACCAAATGTTCAAGTTTTTATAGACACCCATCGCAATTTTTGAGAAAGGGGATTGCGAGATAACCGACAAAATAGAAATGAAGATCGAAGAAATATTGGAAGAAATGGAAACGGAAGAATTCTTAGAGATTTTGGCGAAAATCCAAGTTTAAGTTCCCGCAGGGCAGCACAACAATTAGGAACATCCAAGTCTAAAGTGCTACGAGTATTACATCGAGACCACAGAAAAGCTTATCATTTATATCCCGTACAAAATTTACATCCCGGTGATACAGAGAAGCGTTTAAATTTTTGTCGTTAGCTAATTAACTGTGTAAGGGGGAATCCCGAATTCTTAAGAAAAATATTATAGACCGATGAGGCGACGTTTACCAGAGCTGGAGTAGTGAATCACCATAATATGCATGTTTGGGCACACGCAAATCCTCACCAAACCCGCCTTCGATCATTTCAAAATGAATTTAGTGTAAATGTTTGGTTGGGTATTATTGGCAACAACATTTGTGGCCTACACTTCTTGCCGCCTAGGCTAAATGCAGAATTGTTTCGGGATTTCCTCACTCATGACCTTCTCGAAATAATGGGAGTTGTTCCCCTTGATGTACGAAATGAAAGTTGGATACAATTGGATGGAGCACCGGCGCATTTTGGACGGGTGGTGCGTGAATGGTTGGACGATAATTATCCTGAGAGATGGATAGATCGTGTGGGAAACAATTATAACGCCCAGGAAAATATTGTAAGAGGTCCGGTGGCCTGGCCACCAAGATCACCTGACCTCACGCCTTTAGACTTTTATATGTGGGGTTATTTAAAAGAAAAAGTTTATGCTACACCGCTGACAACGCGAGATCAGCTACTTGAGCGTATCCAACAAGCTTGCAACGAGATGAGGGAAAATCATCATCAAGTATCCGCCGCTGTCAATTCCACAATTCAGAGGTGTCACAAATGTATTGAAGTGAATGGGCTCCAATTTGAGCAACTTCTTTAATTTAATGTGTCTCACTGTTTGGTAATGAGTTTTATTTATGTTCTTAGTTTTTACATAAATTCTGTAATTTATGAAGTAAATGATAAACTTTCAATAAAGTTTAGTCAAGAAAATGCTTTTTACTATTTTACTCGAAAAGTAACTGTTGTACGAAAAAACTAAAAGATACCTTCTTTCTTCCAAATTGAACACTGAATCGAACAATCTCAGAATCAACTGCACAAAGCAGTGGCGTAAAATAGTTTCGGCGAAAAATTCATCTCCCCCACCCTCTGGCGGCGCCACTGGAGGCAGTACAAAAATAAGATTTTATGAAACAATAGAGACTTAAAAATCATCACCGCCCCTAAAACTTCAAGTCGATAGCTTTCGTAATTTTAGAGTTATTAAAAAAATTGTTTGCTTTTCACAAAACATCCTGTATCTTTGTTAGCAATCCCCTAAGGATGTAAGTTGATAGAAACTTTTCGGCTTATTTTAAGTCCCTCTATCACGTGTCGAAGTTTGTCAGGTAAACTTCCGACCACCCTGTATATGATTGTTTAGCCATCCTTATAAATGTTTGTAAGATAGTATGCTAGTTGTGATGAACATTATACCTCCAGATGATTTTTTAAATATGTGTGTTTTTTGTTAGAAGTTTGAGTTCCTTTAGAAAAGTGTTTTCGGATATAAACTGATACCGTTGGATCTACTTGTATATGTTTGGTTGCTAGACGATGATGGAATTCATGGAATTTCATCATTTAGACAATTTTACCGAGAATAACGTATCATAAGTCTTTCAACTTATTTAAAAACAATGATTTCATATTGTTCTGTAAATACATTTTTTTGATTGTATGAATACCTAATTTAGTGATGTGAATTTTGGCAAGTTTTTGGATTTTATAGCATATAACATGCTAATGCTATTTATGATTGTTTCAAAATACGATAATATTATTAATAAAATTAACTGATAAATGCTATTCTTATTTTTTTTACTATTTTTGTATATGATGTATATTCATCAACAGGAGTTGTTGAAAACGACTATAATTGTACGTAAAATTTAAGAGCCTTACCAGATAACCATGCAAGTAAAGATCACGAAGTGGAAACTTACCTGAAAAGGAAAAACATACTTAAAAAGGAAATCATAACAGTTATTACATAGTAAGTTAAGTTTATATTGAGAACAATTTAAGAATCTAATATGCACGTTTGAATTAACTGTCTCTATCTCTTCACCTGCAATCACTATACATAGAAACCCTTCTAGATATTTTGAAAAAATTTGGTAGCTGTAGATGAGATATCGAATCAACATTATTTAATTAGTAAGTGAAGTGAGTTGGGCAAATTTGTGAATAGTTACCGTCAATATAACAAAATATATTTGTCTATAAAAACAAACTTTTTGTTTGAATATTTTTTTTTAATATAAAGCCGTTTTGGGAATTTTTATTAGTAGCTCATGACGGGTAATTGGCAGAATTTTTGAAAAAAAAAATACAAAACAAATTCTCTAAGACGCTGGGGATTTTTTTAATAAATGTACTATACATAATGCGATGCCAAAAATAACGGCTTGTTTATCCAAACCACTTACAAATTGAAAAAATCCAGATCAATTTTAAGAAACATCATATTCATATAAATGAAAATTGACGACATATTTTCCTATCTGAATGAAAGCAAATTTAATCAAATGAAGTCCTATTAACACATTATTAATTTAGTTTAGAGTAAATATAAAGTTGAATGAATAAAAGCTTTAGAAACGACGTAATTAGTTGTGATTACATTGTATTAAAAAATATCATATGTATTGAAGGTCTTTTTAGTCGAATGTTGTCAAAATTACAGAACTAACTGGACTTTCTTTTACATTTTAAGACTATGAGCAGATTTTAAAAATGCCAAGTAGGCCTTTTTTTGAACTCACTATATCTCCAAAAACAATGAACCAATATATCGCACCGAGTCTTAAAATGTAGAGGGAAGTAAAATCTTTCGTAATCTGTCACTAATTCTATCATTTTGTCAACGGCAATTTTAATGTTTCGGCTATCTTGGCATCCAAACTTTGTAGCCTGTTCAATCAGCTAACAACTGACACCAAGTTTGCTAAAATCAGCTAACAAACAATAATTTGGCAAAGAAAAATAAAAAGTACGGTTTTCTGGCTCAACCGGTATGTGTTTATTTTTAAATTTAAATCTTAAACTGTTAAAATGTTCATATCTATATCTAAAATTACTATACTAAATTACTGTTTAAATAATGTCAAACAATTTTGGTTTAAAAGTATTTTTTTATATTTAAAAAAATCTGATATTTTATTTGCTCCGTATTTATGCATTTCTAAAAAAAATAATAATAAATTAATAATTGGGTATTACATAAGCATCCTTTCAAACCTAATATGATAACAATAAACCTTATATTTTACAATGATTCTTATTTAAATGCGCTATTATAAAAGTTTTAGGTACCTATATAATAAATTAAACACGACGCTGCAAATACATTTTACAGCAGAAACTATTAAAACAACTACTTCACCTAGGTGCAAGATGACATTGAAATGATGTTTACGTAATACCCAAATAATTAATTTATTCTTTTGTTCTAGAAATGCATAATACGAAGTCACATTTTTAAAGACTTTTTAAAATTTCTAAATTTAATTTATAATTCGTTCATGTGTTTAATTTTTTATATTTGATATGCAAACTTGTATATCTGTAGTCTAATGACTACATGAGTATCACAAAGGTAAAGATTTAGACATGTCTATCGTAAAAGTCATATCATAACTAACAAAAAATTGTTTCCAAACGAGCAAATCCTACTCATTCCTGCAAACTAAGTTTACTGAGTTTGAAACAGGGCAATCGGGCAACGAATTAGCATTGGTGATTACCATAATTGTCCTCTGAATTCGTATTAAATTCATGCATTACTGGAGATGCACTAGTAGACGGAGAATTGATTATTAAATTTCGGTAACATCGCAAGTTCGTATTCCAGTTATACCTTGTTGAACTGTGTGGAATATGAGTGTTTGGGTGACTCCCGACGAGATACAACTCATCTATTCATTTCAAACTACACACGCTTAACGGAATTTCGATAGTAAAGCGCCAGACTAAGCTAAAATCAGTCTTAAAACTTCACAAACTGTCGTTACAATAGATGTATATTATAATTAACCCTAATGGCTGCATGATTTTATATCAAACTCACAGCACAAACTTTCTGTCAAAGTTTCCATTGTGCATTATAATATCAGGACTTCTCCATTCAAGACTTCACAGCGATATCGGATTCACTGATTTTTCAGTCGTAAAATGTAGCATAATTTAAGTTTTGTAAATTTTCTACAAGTTAGGATTTAAAAATTGTTTTATATTCATAATTCTATAAAGATAGGATTAACAGTTAGCAAACTGCTTTTCCTTAATACACAAGACACTGATATAATCAGGGGTACAATTAAATAAGTGTTACGCAGAATAATCATAAAATATTTGGTACCGCGAATTGTGGATATCTCACCGCAGAAAGTAAAATTAGAGGTTACTAATGTACAAGATACCACTGTAGCTTATCAAATGGTTCGGGGTTCGAGTTCCGCCTAAACCAGATATCCCAGAAAAAATACAACACATCAAAAATTTGCCAAATGGCACTCTTCAAAAATACCGCATCAAAAAGAAGCAGTAATTAATTCAGTGGTGTGTGGGCCTAAAAAAGTTTACCCCGTATAGCATCATTCATGAAAGGGTATAACATATTCTACTTAACGTAGTTAAAAAGTATAACAAATTTCAAGTTGATAACTCGTTGAAATCAAAAGATACTGTATCTTCTAAAGTGAGCGAAATAGACGGTAGTTTGTAGCGTACTTTCCCGAAACTCGATAACAAATACGTATTTAAGTTTATAACCGAAATTTCAAGATAAACGTACTTTCCCGAAACGCGATAAAAAATATTAAGTTTACAGTCAGGATCTCCCAATAATGACATTTTTTGCTCAACTTAGAGAAACCCGTAATTTGGGATGATTATTTAATGAAACATCACATTTTGACACCACGCATGATTGTAGCGCACTTCCTACAATTTCTAATAAACATCTTGAACAAAATGTCTCAAAGATACTTCTCGTGCTATACGCCAAGATATATGGTTTTTCTTAGGTGGTGCCCCATACGCAATGCGTTCAACGAACGAAACTAGCTTACTGAGAAATTTCCGTAAAAATGGATCATATGAAATAGACTAGTAACATGGCCTGCCAGATCGCCAGACCTAACTCCGTGCGATTTTTATTTTTGAGGCACATGAAACAACTAGTTTGTTTAACACCAATCAATATCATCGAGGAATTACAAGCCAGAGTGCTGTTCAATTAAGAATACCTAAATGAAGAGAATGAAAAACTTCGTCGTTCAATAAATATAGAGAAGATTAAGTGGATTATGTTCAAAAGTTAGATACTTTATAACAGCGTATGTATTATACATGGTATAAAAATACCATGAACTTAATGCAAGGAATGTGTATTTATTCGTCCAAATTGATTTATACATATATATAATAGACGTTAGAGGAAGCAAAAAGTGTCATAAATCACATTATAGTTAGATATTGTAAACCGTATCACGTGTGTTTCAGACGTTGAAATGTTGATGAGATATTTCGAGGTGTTCTTTACAGCTTAGGCCACATAGCGGTCATCAAAAGACCACGAAATATACCTTAGGCACGCGGCTACTACATAGACTGTCATCACTTATGCATTACGAAGCCGTCTGCAAAACGTTCTCTTGGGGGCAACCAATAGTTTCACCTGTTGCGCGAGGAACAAAGCCCACTAGAGCTTGGCGAACATGCTATTTTAGTAGGTAATGTAATGTAATAAAAGAAAAATTAATAGGGATGGGGATCAGTTTCGTCGCACTGTTGCAATTTAAATACAGACCTGACATACTTGCCTGTGTAGATTCTTGAAAGTTCATCATAGTTAAGCCTGGCCACGGTCTTTAATCCTACAGAGATGTACTGGGTATGCATCATATCATAATACTTGAATAAGTACAATAATAAAAACAAAAATATTTTAAATATTGTGATGTATGTTTTTGTACTATTTCGTTCGCTTTAAATGCTTTTTTATATATTTCCTTATATTTTGTAAGCTTAGTGCTGCACATTATTATTAAACTATTAAATGACGTTCACACATGTACACTGTATATCTAAGTGATAATTAATAATAAATAAATAAATAAATAAAATAAATGGAAATAAATTTTATTAATACTGGTACACTTTATAAAAATATGTACAAAACTCACCTTCTTAAGCAGATTTATGAAGTAGCTTGGTTGTCGTTATCACAAACTGGAGCACATCTAGTTATTATAGAAGTGCTCCAGTATAGCATCAGATATGATTCTACAGTTGTCTCACTAAGCGATGTTCGCTGTGGTGAAAAAATGTGTTTGTATTTTGAAAAAGTCCTTTCGACATCTACGGAAGTAATACAGGCATAAGTAAAACACTCTGTGAACTCACTTAACGCATTTGTAGATGCACCATCACAAATTTGTCTTAATTTGGTAAAATCAGGATCTTTCCGTAATACACTCTCGAATTTTTCAATAACGGGCTTATTTTTTTGCGTCATTTATAGTCTGTAGCTGTGTATTTACATCGTCCACTATTTGCAGCGATTCCACTAACGACAACGAAGTATTTTTCAATTTTTCTATTGCGTTGTGTAGTCCTCTATAATTGTTATAAATAGTTTTTAAATCTGTTTCAAGGGAAACATCTTGAAAACTTGTCTGGCTTTCCTTAATAGCTGCAGCCTCGTTAGGGTTGAACTGTATTACAGTTTATTTGTTGAAAATATTCAGCATAATAAAAAGCTGCCTTCAACCACGTTCCCCAACGTGTAAGAATCGGCTCTAGTGGTTCCGGAATATCAGGACACAGTGTGTGAAATGCTCGAAGCCGTTTAGGAGATTTGAGAAATACTTTTTTTGTATTTGCTATTAATGCAACTACCTCTAGAAAACATTTTCGAATCGTTTCTGCTACAAGATGGAACGCATGCACTTTACACGTAACATGTAAAAACTTACAATCGTCTCTTTGAAGAAAACGGCCCACTAAACGCATTGTCGCAGCACTGTCGGTCACAAACATCAACACTTTACTTGTTGACAGTTCAAATTTTTCGAAAGTCTCCAACACCACCCGCTTAATTGTTTCGCCAGTACACGCAGTTAGTAAAAGTGGAAATGTTGGTTTAATAGGGTCGAGTACACGTACTATAACATTTAAAACAGAATTTTTTTTACAATCTGTCGTCTCGTCAACACATAACCACAGCCGTGTATTTTTTAATGCACATTTATTCCTATTTCCATGTCTTCACGAACACTTGGTACATATCTACGTAACGATGAACGACTTGGTAAATTCACCTGGGGATTGTATTTATTCCAGAACTCCCGAAATGCTGGTTTATTCAATAGGCGCAGGGGAACATCACAGGCAATCAGCATTAACAGTAAATCAAACATAAACTGAGGTTCCAAAGAAGACACGCCATTTTTTTTGTTTTTATGCCGGTTACTATTGACATGAATTTTGCAGCCGTATTTATTCCAGCACATTAAGTCTTGATCACAAACTTTACAAATTATTTTACATCCATCATAGAATAAATCCGGAAATTCACCGATAAATTTATTCACTTTACCAGCGTACGGTCGTTTTCTACTCTTTACGCTCAACCTTATTTATTATTTATTAGTACTCTATGCATCGACCGACAGATAATAACTGAAGTGTGTCGTGTCATCGTCATCGTAAACAAGCGTGCGATGGCATTGGTATTGCGCCCGACCCTGAATCTACCATCGCTTGTCCAGGCTCATTTATTATACTTTACGAAAAGTAGACAATTATTAAATATCTTTATTATATTATTTACCAAAGCTTAAATAGACAAAGACAACATTCTATGTCCATTAATCTTAATAATTTTACGTTTCGCGCCTTTTCCTATCAAACGATTTACCGCGAAGACAAAACAGAGATGCGCGGCATATTGAACTGTCCCAAATGGATCTTTTTAAACTATTTTTATGCTAACAATGTATCCTATTTAAACCCAAACTATTGTTACGGTTTGGGAAACCATGACTTACTAACCAATAGAGCAGACTACATGAAACTATTCATACTATTTTTGCACTTTGTAATTTTCAAGCTTTCAAATACATCCAACTGTCTAGTATTTGTTACATTCCTAATTAATCTTAAATTGCTACTAACCATTTTACGTCTGTTGTTAAATGGATGTTGGACAACAATGTAGACATCTGTTCTACCATTTTTGAATTGAGCCATATGCTCTTTGAATTTAGTTTGTCCAACATGTTTTTGATTAGAGCCCTTAGAGTTAATTTCGTAAATCCCCCACTTTTCGTTTGTTTCAATTTTGTCTTTTGGATCGCCTAAAGCAGTTGTAGTTTATTTTTTAAAGAGAAAATCAAAAATTTGTATCGATTCTATACGATCCTTGATTCACCCGTAATATTGGTAAGATTTTTAAAGATATAGTTATGCCAGTGATTCAGTCATCGGGAAATAAACAACAACAACTTTTAGGTAATCAAATAAAAGACAAAACTGAAACAAACGAAAAGTCGTGGATATACGAAATTGGCTGTAACTCCCGTAATCAAAAATATGTTGGACAAACTTGATGATCAATTCAAACTAGATTCAAGGAGCATATGTTTGATATCAAATATGTTAGAACAGAAAAGTCTAGTGTTGCCCAACATGCGTTTAGAAATTGCAAAGTGTAAAAATAGTATGAATAGTGACAGAGGGTCAATCTCATATAATCTGCTCTATTGGTTAGTGGGTCATAGTTCGTGAAAATAATTTAGGTATAAATAGGATACATTGTTAGCACAATGTTAGTTTTAATCATCTCCAGATGATGCCAACTTGATTGGCGAAACGCGAGTCGAGTGCAGTATATGATGTTTTGGTGTCCTGTGGAAAACCAGGTTAGTGTTAAATTTCTATTTTTTTAAGGTTCCATAGAAAGTAATGCCTGCAACAAAACTAGAAGAGACATCTGCCAAGCACTTAAAATTCGAACCATCTACAGGCGTTATATTGTTCCATACGAACTATTATTCTTCTAACAGACCATTAAAATGAACTGATCGGAAATTATTATAATTGGAACAATATCGCTGACAATAAATTTCATAGTAAACATTATTACAATATAGCAGTTATAGACAGACAAGCGGTGAATATATTTTATACTAGACATTAAATTGCCTCTTTGTATAAGTATCGCACTATAACTAGTAGATGTCAAATTATCGATAATTTATACTTAAAAATATATCAATTATAATAACATGTAGGGTGTTTTATTATTCCACCAAAAAACTTGTCCAATATATTCAGCAGCTTAAATTACTATAGGTATAAAAAAGTCTCTATTAAACTTATTCTCTAGAATGTTTACAAATGGAGCTAGGAGATCTTAAATGAGATCCAAATAACTTTTTTTTACTATAACCGCAATGAGTTATTAAAACATTAAAAGAAATATATACCCCTTTGCTTGATATATATATTGACGTCAATTATGGAATCTTCAGTTTATGTTTTTCTAATTATTTTTTTTGCGGGAAACAATTATCAACATTTGATTATAGATTGTACAGAATCATTTTATACAAAACCTTTCTATCTCTATACGTGAATAAAATAAAATAATGTTTATGTTTGATTCATTGAATTAATCACATATTCAATTTCAGCAAAACCACACAAATCCAATTGTGGTTATCGTAAAAAATGAAATTATATAAATTTCCCATAGCTCCATTCGAAATTCATATTCTTAGCAACGTTTATAGAAAATACATGTTACCTTAAGCTACCAAATTTTGTGTAGTCAGATGTCAAGATTTATTATTCAGAAGTGACAACTAATACATTTAAAATTGGCTGCATTTAAAAATATTAACAACGATAGTTACATTATTCTTTGAGTTGAAATAACATGTGTTTAATGTTAAACTAGATAAATCTTTTTCTGAAAATGGTAAAAAACGGCCATTCTTTTATATTTCATACTAACTTAAAAAAAAGGAAGACATGCATAATGATACTTAGATACACTATTAGCCGAGTTCAATATTTCTTTTAGTTGAGAATATGGCGCCACCTACAATTTTGATATAATCAACAGTAGGTTTTATATAATATATCAGCTGTAAATTGGTTTCTGATTCATCAATACTGGACTGGTATTAATGGAGTTTTACTAAAATAATTATCACAAATATAGAGTTTGTGGGACCCAAGAAGAAGAAGAAGACACTGGTGATGATCATGTAGAAGATAAATAAGAAGAGGAAGATGAAGAAGAAACAAGAGAGTGGTCGCTTTTTGTGTATGACATCTTAAAATGTTCACAAGATTTGATTCTATTATACCTTTTAAAATGTTTATAATTTTTTAGGTAAATGAAGTTCCAGTAAATCTTATAGAATGCCTAAATTTGTTAATTAATGATAACTACAACTGTTTTTATTTTGACCACTCGGTATATGTATCATATTTTATAGAAAAAAATCCTATGTGATTACAGATCTACAGGTAAAAATAAGACGTCTCTAGGAAACAAAATTATTAGTCCACAGCCAGATTTAATATAGACCTTACGAGCATGAATACAATTCCAAAGAACAAGTTAAAAGTAATTTATTTTATGCATGACAGCAACAAAAATTTTGAATAACGTCGAGATTTCTACTTTGAAGTATTCTCTTTGATGCACGAGGAGTAGTAAAAAGATTTAATTTTCTTTTATGGAAAAATATAAGAGCTCTAAGCTAGTTACAATATAAATGGTTCACAGTAATCATATTTCATATCGGAAGCAAATTGATTGGGACCGATAGTCATTTTTCCTGTCTGGATTATATAATTGAGTCGCTTTTTGAAAAGTCTTATAAATGCTCTTTAAGGAAATTAAATTTTCCTCAGTAGTTATGTATAATAATTGTAAAAATTTTACTTTACCCAATATTTCAACTATAACCAGAAGTATAATATCATACATTTGGAAATTACATGAGATATTGTATTTGCCTGTAAATATAGGTCAATTCTGAATCAAAAGAATCTATCAAAAAATTATCAATATTGTTAGTTTTATAACTAGAGATCGGGAGGTAGCGATAAATTCCAGAATTCCAGAGACGACTCTTGCGCAGATATAATATTATTATTGTAAACACCTAATGAAAGAAACATTTCAAAATAATATGAAAAGATAGAAAATCACCTTTTTATAATAGGTATTACTTTTTGTCGTGGTTGCTAGGCGACTACTTTTCGGACAATTATAAACAATATAATGGTTACAATAAACAAATGAAATAAACTGTCATGATATTCTTATTAGATTATGTCAAAGTGATCTGAGGTCGAGTACGATCAGATTTTTCAATTAAACTAAATAGAATAAAAATGTGTATTTATTATTCTCTTACAATCGAACAAAAACTGGTGCATGACACACGAACAAATGTGTTTTTCGTACTCATAAAGTTACAGAACGGCTTCGGCTCGTCCGGTAATTTTCCGTAGTCGTACTAAAAACTACATTTTTCGTTAAAGGTTTTTATCAGGTAACTGGACGGTTTGCAGCTATAAAAAATAATTACTTATTGAACGATGGATCTTGTTATTGTCAAGTGTCCATTAGCTATTCACAGACGTAGGCATATCGCGAGTTTAAAATTAATGCACCAATGGCTCCGAAGTCATTGGAATACACCTTAAAAACTTGCTGTGAAACATGGTAGCCGAGTGAGTAAAGCACTTATAGCTATTTACCCGATACGATGATTCGAATCCATCCTGGAGCAAATTTTATTTGTAATTTGTTTCGGAGTAAGATGGGAGAGAACTGTTGATGCCTTTGATGTGGTTCGAACTCCACGATACTGTAGGGCCTCGTCTTTCTTTACCCAGCACAATATCCTAGGATTTTCTGGGAGTTACTTCGGTGACTTGTGAGGCGGTTAAGAAAATATATTTTTTTAAGTATTTATAAAATATCTATGTGAATAACACGTAGATACGTAATCAATGCGATTTAAAGACAACCGATGTTAACGTTTTGAAAATGTCTCCTTAAATGTTTGCACGCGTGTATTAGTGGGCACTGTGGGCAATATAGCCATATTCAGGTGGCATCGAAAAAGACACTAACAAAAAAAAATTATGAAGATGAAAGATTAAACAAAAAAAATATTGTGAATTGAATGACAAATACGTCTGTATTAACGTGGATGAAACTACCAATGCTTGCGATTGGAAAGTGGCAAACGTTTGTGTGTGTTAATGTTACATTTACCAATACTTTCAGCACTCTTTGTTTTGATGTTTGCCAAAATAGTCACAAGGTAAGATATTGTCTCATGTATGCATGAACAGATTTACGCGGTGACATATCACTTAGTGCCAACCATGAAATTGACGTCATTGATTGCCACCTCCCAATCTTTATTCCTAACAGATAATTGAGATGAAATACATTTATAGCAGACGAGACCTTAATTTGCTAAATTTTGAATTTAGCGTATATCCTTTATTAATCAGAATTAGAGTCTGCTCCTATACGACGGATCTTACACTTATAAAAAATAGTGAATAGTTTAATTCAATCGATTTATTAGCAGTTGTTAAAGAAATCTTAGTAAAATTTTGAAATATTTAATTATGAAATAAAAAATAATTGTCAAAGATAGAAATGTATAAACTATTAGGTATTTCAAATTATTATTTTTTTAATTAAATAAAGTCCATGAAGATCGTAGTGCTCCTAATTCCTATGTTAAAAAATCGACAAATGCCATGACTTATAAGTAAAACATGATTAAAGGATTTAAATTAAATTAAGTATAGAGACAGTATTAGTATGTTCCGTATCTCAAAGGACTCAGATAGTGTTAGACTGTGTGTTGAACAGATAATGTAACTGAATTTTCTATAAAAAGCGAGGCAACGAGCTACAGTGCACTAACTGCATTAGGGACAGTACACTTTCAGTTAATAGGCTGCTTTCAGCCAGTCGCGTTCAGTAATGGACTTTATTGCGCCAAATACAACTATTAGTACAGTCTGATTGGTCAGAATGATTTTTTATTAAATTTCTAGTTAAAATATTTGCAATTATTTTTCGGTATATAATAAATATCATTTATACATTATTAGTAATGGAAAATGACGACGATTTCAACTTTTTAGACATTAGAATTAAAATATCAAGAATAGCTTAGAGTTTGACATTTATCGTAAACCTACTTGCATAGATACAGTAATTCATAGTAAATCTAAACAATCATTGCAAATAAAAATGGCACCATTCCACAGCTACATACATCGTATATTAACATTTCCATTAAGCGAAGAGAATTTTAAAAAAGAAGTTAATGTAATTAAGGAAATTGCAAAAAACAATGGCTATAAATAAATCCTAACAGATAATCTAATAAAAAACAAACAAAAGAAAAATTTACGTAAAGAGTTTTTTGCCGGTTCATCTCAGGAATGCAAGAAGAGATATAAATGTATTAATTATATGCCTATGATCAGCAATAGAGTTAGTAATAAACTGAATTAACTGAGATATCGAACAATTTCAGTAAATAAAAATAATTTAGGTAAAATGCTAATTAATAATAAAGACAAAACTGAAAAGTTACAAAAAACAGAAGTATATGAGTTAAAATGTAGTAACTGTGATGCTATATACATTGGACAAACTGGACGAAATGTAAAAAAGCGATTCGAAGAATACAGGAAATCTATTGTAAACAATGTATATGCAGGGGTATGTCAACACATTGCATAGAAAATAGTCATTTTATAGATTTAAATAATGTCAAATTAGTCAATTCGGAAAAGAAAGGAAAGAAACTTGATCTATTAGAATAATTAGAAGCAAGTAAGGCTGTTAAGAATTTAACAAATGAACAAAAAATTTTTATCGGTCACCATATTTTGGATAAAATAATTTAAATTTAAAAAGTAAAGTAATGTCCAACTTAATAAAAGCATATTTTACAATAGTTTTATAGTAGGTACTAGATGTAGTTATATGTATAAGCAATGAACACAAATTTTACTGTTCAGTATTCCTTGTACTCTTGACAAAGGCCTAAAAAGCCGAAACACGTGTATAGTTTCTAATAAAATATTTTTGAAACATTAAAAAGCAAATTTTTTTCATATATTTAAACTTGCTAACAGGGTTGTTAAGTATGACATGTGTTATTACAACCCAACTACCAGATTTGTTAAATGGTTCAGTATAAGTTAAGTTCAGATTTTGATACGGGATGACAGAAACAAGAAATGAAATTTTTTTGTAAATTTAATATATCTTTTTCAAAAGGCACCCTAAATGCGGCAAAATTAAACCAAATTGTCAATGAGCGTTAATTCTAAAAGTTTCTATGTATAGCTGATCTAAGAGAAGCTATAGTATATCTATGAATTCTGTAACTTGGCTGTTCATGATTGAAATATTTCAGGACCAATAGATAAATTGCTAAAATAGCCAGAATAAGTAGGGGTAGTTCTAAGTCATAGCTATTCTAAACTTATATAACAGTGTTTCAATTTAATGGTTCAACTATAACAAGTACCTAATTGACTGTAAAATAGTCCATTGTAAAATTCTTGAGCCCTTCAACACGAATTTACTGTACTAAAATTTATAACTATTAACTTTAAGTGGCCAGAAGGATACGTCTGTTTATTATTCATCTCTCGTAATATTGAAGGTTACTGCCTCATTGAAATTTTATTGAATTAGGTTAATTATCTGAAACTGACACAATAAATTTTATTGTTGGAACTTCGTTGTTCGATTAATTTGGCAGAGGTTGTATACATATTAGATGTATACTAATATAATGAAGCTGATATTGATCCATTTGGATAACCTCACTATTGTCACTGTTGCAATAAACCTCCTTTGCCATAACAACTATTTATATTAAAGGGAAAATTAAATTTTGTACCCTTCTTTGTTAATGAATTACATTATGTAATTATCAGTATTTAATAAAATAATAAAAAGTTGAAGTTTACTAATAGAGCAAATTAGGGAAGAAGTATACCTCGTTCATTAAAAAAAATTTTTTGTGCTAGAAGGCACATTTTTAAAATAAAATTTAAAATAAATTCATATTTGAAAATTTGGATTGTCATGAGAGAAATTGCCATTTTTTTTACATCAACGACGCATACTTCTACATGCAGCCTTTTTTCAATCTTCTAGAATCCTGTAATTAAAAATTTAAACACCGTGTAAACAATATTCTATATTTTCAATAGAATATATTTGCATATGCATATATTTTAAATAGTTACTTACAACTCTTAAAGTTTTGGAGATAGCTTCCCATTAAATTTCGCAATTTACATAAGAATTTGTTGGTCTGAAACCATAATAAATTAGAATGAAATTTGCATCAAATTGGTATGGAATAGACACCAAATTACTATGTCCTACGCAAGAGTAAAATTAGTTAAGGTAACTTTTTCTGCACGAGATTGATCTTTTTTTTACTTTAATTCTGTATTAATTAAAGTAAATCTATAATAGGTATGTTAAAGTTAACTATATCTTTATGAACTGTATGAATTTTATCTTCAAATCAAGTTGCATACTTTGCTTTATTCTGTATCTAATTTATTTGATTAGGTAATATTCACGTGACATTTTTAACAATTTCATAAATTTGTTGTAATTTTGCCTCCTTTCAATCCACTCTGTATGCCAATCCTGGAATTGAATTGAAAGAACGGTTGCAGTATCTGCCGAATGGTCCCATATCAAAATGGCATACATTAAAGAAGAATCAGTGCATGGTATGATATTAATATTGTTGTCCGTGATAGATAATTGGTCAAACTACGCAACAAGGAAATGTGTCATTATTTCAGATTAACCAGATGTGTTTATCCCATGTTAATTTATTATCTAAAGTAACGCTCAAAAATTTAACACAATAAGAGGAATCCATATCTAAGGAGTGATGTCTTAAACTGGAAATCATCGTTTTATCTTTATTTAGAACTAACGTAATGTTTAAAAACCAGTCCTCAAGAAGCGAGCCTGTGATAATAGAACCGTGTCATCCCTACGGGTGTTACCCAAAGATGTGTTATCCAGCATATAAGGTGATTTTCGATAATATATTACTAATATGGCAAGTCATTGATATAAATAACAAATAATACTGACCCCAGAACAGAATCTTGAGGTATACCAAATTTAATGTTTAATAAATTTGACTTAGTACTATTAAATGTAACAAACAGACATCTGTCGCTGATATATGACAAGATAACATTTTTGCTACTTTCGGAAAATAAAAGGCTTCATTTTTTTTCCTAAAATATTATGCTACATACAATTCTATGTTTAAGCTTAAGCTTTGCTCAAGTCCAAAAATTGATGATGCACTAATTATTTCTCTTTTAAACTTTATATATTATATTTATTACAGAATTGATTATATTTATTAAAGTATTTATTGTCGACAAGTTCTTCCTTTTCAATTAGAATGAAAACTTATAGTATAATCAACTAAATAAAGTGCTCGAAATGTGAATCATTGTTTATAACAACATCTAATGGATTAACACGGTTTCTTACCGAATTCGTTCATTTGAGTATTCTATCTTGTTAGACCTATCTTTGCAGATCTTATTCTTTAAGGCAACCCGGATGGGGTCAAGAGACAAGGTCTTAGAAATCGATTGCAACATTCAATCTAAGATTTCTGCCACCCAATACCGACAACAGTACTATGTTGACAAAGGTTTCCCCGTGGAGGACTAAGAAAGACGAAATTCATCTTGGTACATTTTTAATGGTAATTTTGACTTTAAATATTGTCAGTATTTCTAATAGGTCAATTTTGACTCTACGATTAGTTAAGGCAAATATTTTACCAAATGTTTTCTAAAAAGTTCGTACAACTTCTCATGACTTTTGAGGAACAAATGAACATGAAACAATTGAAGATAAACTTAAATAATTATTGACGTAGTGAAACTATTTTGTCTTTGAAGATGATCTATTTTTGATAGCTGGGTAACTACTGTTCATGTTTACGTCCAGTACAGTGGGAAATGAGGTCTGATATGAGATTAATCTAAAAAAAAAACATTGTTGGAATGTACAGTACACACTACTCACACTGTTCCATTGTGTGCTGAACTTAAGATCTCTGTGAGAGCATTTAGTACAATAATCGTTATTTATTTCACCCGACAAAAGTTAAGTCAGGATCTAGTTGCCATCAATTTGTTATTTTTTTTTCAAATTTATCCCACTCCTGAATCTATGATGAACTGAAGTGCAACAATAGACATAGGTTTTTGCAGCTTTCTCTCTGGCCCCTGTTTCAACAATTTTATTTTAATATTGACCACAGATTTGATAAGTAATATATCTACCTTTAATTTTAGACACACCTGTACATTTATTGTTGAAAGTATACATCACCAGATCAGCAAATAATGGAACATTTTATTAACTAAGAATAATTTATGAAAAGCAAAAACTGTAGAAGAATCACTGGAATTTAAAACAGTGTGAAATAACAATGTGAAAAACTAAACTTGATGATTTTCATAATAAATTCAATTTAAGATAGTTTTGTTTGTTTCTTTTGTATTTAATTACGACTGTAACGCTTGTAAATTCTTGGAAAGAAAGACAGGAAAACAATCTAGAAGAAAATTACTCGCATAAAAGTCGTTGTAAGTAAAAGTGCTTTTAAAGTGAAATTTGGCCAAGACGAATATGCAGAGGTAAAATGAGAAAAACAATTGAAGCAATTAATCCAAGAAAAACTAATCAAGCAAGATAAATTGCTAAAAGGGAACTTGCGCGAAATTACTTTATAGTCGTGATAAAATATCTACCTATTTTAATTGAGACTACAATTTATAAAACTACTGTGCATACCAACGTTTAATTTTTAGAAAAATTTATTATATCTGCCAAGTGCTCATATTAACCAGGGTTAGTTGAAAAAAATATGTGTAACCCATGTGTTCAGAAACATTTTTAATAGGAATTTTTGCTTCGCTCTGTCACAAAGTCCATTAACCTACATAACTTTTTGAACTTAATTACAAGTCTTTTACTTTTAGGCAATGTCAACACCAAGTGGTCAGGAAGTACAAATATTTCATATGTCTTCAGGCCTTCATTCATTAGAGAATAGTCCGGTCAAAGCAAAACCGCCTATATACCCATGTTTCCTCTAACCCCTTGATGTCAGAGTTTTATCTTTAGAGCGGACTTAATTGTCATCAAAATTTATGAAAATGTAATAAAAACTGTTTCTTATTAGTTAGTCTTATTCAAATGTTTAACCTTGTTTTTAATAGCTATTAGTACATGTCAAATATACCGAATAATAACTATTTATATAACCAGCTGGGAAAGAGGAATTTTTGTGTAACGAGTGTGTTTTTGCGGAACGAGCGTCAATGAATTTTCGCAAAGAATAAAAATGTTCTTTCCCAACGAGTTTTCTAAAAGATTTTTTTCTAATTTTTGACTACTTATTTTTCAGTTCAAGTTTAAAAGAAAATTATTACAAAAACATATATTAATAAAATCAAGGTGGTTCCGGTAACATGATACACTTACATGTAAGTATAAGTGTATCGTGAGAGGTATGAATCGTATAAACGTCACTGCTTGTCACAAAATTCTAATCTAGGATCTTGTTTTATTTGGTGTGCATAGTTCATTTCAATCTTATTTGCTACATAAAAGACGTCGGCTTCTTTGAGGGTGGTAAAGGAATCAAAGAAACTGACGTTTCTTATGTTGCAAATAACTTTGAAATAAACAACTGTACTTGATTGCTAAGGATTGTTTATTAGTATCGTCTTTAGCGACAACGAAACCACTGAGTTATTTTCACGTTTTTCTAGAAAAAAATATGTCTGAATTCAGTTTGGACGTCCCAAGCAATGTGGAGGAAGCTGCGCAAATGGCATATTAAGTGTAATTCCCGGAAAATTGAATTGAAAGTATGATTTGGCTTACCAAAAAATTCAACAAGTGGCTTGAAGAAAAGAACATTAGACATATAAACGAAAAAGTTTTGTTGGCCTACTTCCAAGGTAAAAAAGGATATGAAAAGCTCTAGATTGTAGTCGTTCTATTCAATGTTGAGGACAGAAACTTCCTTAAAGAGAAATATCGATATAGAGAAGTTGACTGGATTGGTGGCATTTCTGAAGCAGCAGTCGCACAGATATCAACCAAAAAAGTCAAATATCCTTGATAAAAAACATATTTGAAGAATGTTGACAAAAGGCGATGAGAAATCACTTTTAATGATGAAGGTATGTAGAAAATATGGTGTTTTTTCCTAATTCTTCCAATTTTTGAAGCGGTCGCTTTATATATTTTCTTCTTTGTTTCAAGATGCAATAATTTATTGATGTAGCTGACGCTTGCTGGAAGTCTGAATTAGTATATTTATGCCTATAAAATATGACTGCCGAAGAAACATACATTAGAATAAGAATTTCTACTACGAAAACTAAAATATTGCGAAAATTTGCCATAATAAACGGAGCCACAGAGGGGCTGGATTTTGTAGAAATTGTCAGAAAATATATTCGCTTACGACCACAAAATGTCAAGCATAATAGATTTTTGGTGTTGACTTTCTAAAAATTAAGCAGCATGGCGGTCGGAAGTCGAATACTATAGCGGAAAGCTACATAGAGAACTCTACGGAAAACAAGAAAAGAATAGCTACGAACACTCTTGGTAGTCCAGTAAAGGACGCATTTCCACCGATTCCCAGATGTCAGCCACCAACAAAACTTTGTCGCCAGGAGCACTTGCTCTTAATAATTATTGTGCTGTGTTATAAATATTTATAAGTAAAAATTTTTAAGTTCTTTGAAAAACTATAAATTAGGTCTTTTGAATTAAAATTAATAGTTTTATTTGTTCCTTGTTTTTTTTGCGTAACTAGTGATGGAATGAATTTTTCGCAGCCAGTTGCGAAAAGTTTTACTTTTCGTTAACTAGTTGTGAAAAGTATGACGTTGAAAACTTTAGTTAGTGAAAAGTGTCACTTTAAATGTCAAAATTAGAAAAAAAATCATTAAACACCAATTAAACATTGAATAATATATTGTGTTGCATTCCAAAATCTCATAAAACTGTACCTCGCAAACCTCGCTTTTTATTTGTTATTTTGTGCTTACAATTTCACTATAGGTAACCAATGATACCTGGTTCTATATTCCAATGGGCGAGGCGCTATCGTCATCCTTCCGGTATTTTGTATTTTGACATTCATTGTGGAAAACGCCGACTACAAGATCGTAAAGGACAATTTCCATAAGACTAATTTACGGTCATCTGATAGAGATATCGGAAATTTGTTCTGAAATTTAAGTTTACTTGTTTTGGATGCAGTGTAGAATACGTTAATGCTGTTTTGGTAGGGAACTTTTTATTGGAAACAGGATATAATTGCGATCTTCGGTAAGGAGTCACTTAGTCATTTTGTTTTTCATAAAATGGCACGTTTATTTCTTTATTTTCTAGACTGATATGTAACAAACGCTTAATCTTAATACCGCAATATAGATAGGAATGTTGTATTCTGGCACATAGTAAATGAGAAGTGAGGTTATGAGTTTGGTGGTTCTACTTGAAAAATTGGAAGACAACTGTACCCTCTGTTTTTGAGGTAAATCGTTATAATCATTGTTTTTGTTGTTGTCTTAGGTACATTACTGATTTTCCAGTAGATGAACATTTCATAAGAGTGTAATTCAAACGTATTTTTTTAGGGTGCACGCCTGGGGCGAAATTTGCATTCTTCTGCACGTCTGAGGCGAAGTTTTTATCGTTTAGCACGCCTGGGGGCGAAATATGTATCATTATACAAGTCTGGGTGTGAGGTCTGTGTCGTTCTGCACGTCTGAGGTGCGGTCTGTTATTATTTTGCACACTTAAGACTGAAGGGCGTACCACACTAATCAGCTTCTTATATGCTCCTTTTCTAGCAATATTTGTAGTGAGGCATGCCAGAAAGAGAGCTGAGAGGAAAGTGGTGACCTTAAGCTGGCGAGTATTGTATGTGAGCACTGTGTGAATTCCAAGTCCAAGTAAAAGGGGGCGAGTAAGAGTATAGTGGAGACGAACTTTATATATATGCCTTTGGTAGCTCGTAACTGTTCTTTTTAATTTTTATTATAAGGGAATATCAACCCCATACTTATTTAGTTCATGTATGATAACCTTAACCGCGTGTATCACTAAGTAAATACGCTGTGAACCTTCAATGTGGCCACATTCAGGTTATTAAACTTTGTCATAATTTCTTTTATACATCTTGTGAATAAGGGTTGATTCATTAATAGTACGGTAATTAGTATTTGAGGCACAGGTTATTAAAAGGTAATGTAAATAGCTATTTTAAATTTTATATTAGAAACCTTTATTAATAACGTTAAGACAATGTTTGGAAAACTTTATGTTGCGGCAGCTGTACTTATGTTATTTTTAGATTTTAAGAAAATTTCAAGTTTTAATAAATTTAAAAATGTAAGGACTAATAAATTTTGAATTTTTTCAGGTACATATCTTTTGTTAAATGATCTTATTAAGGGTTTTAAAATTTTCAGACTAAAAGTTTTTAATGCTTAGATATTAGACAACGTACTAATAGTTATAATTTTCTGAGAAATCTAATGATAGTTCCCCCAAAGGAATTATAAGTGGATTCTATCGCTCTAGTTGAAAGTAATTGGTAATTAGCAATGAGTACGTGTGTATTTTCTTAGCCTAGGTCTAATGAACAATTTTAGAAAAAAATGACCTAATCTAATGTCAATTGCTTCTGGAAAAAGTTATAGAAAGGATAGCTGTAAACAACAATATTTTTAATACCAAATTTCATATTTTTTCGATATTTTAAATCTGAGCCATGGTGAGTAACAGATAATCCGCCTGCTTTTGTAATTCTCATATATTTCTAGACTAATGGATATTTTATAGAAGATATATATATATATATATATATATATATATATATATATATATATATATATATATATATATATATATATATATATATATATATATATAGAAAAAAATGAGATTTACTCGCGGGATCATTACATTACAGTAAGAAAAGTTAAATTATTGGGTATGCCCGCATAGAATGTAGCTAACCGTGGAGACATGTTTCGACCTTACGGTACTCATCAGCACGGTGAGAAAAAAAGTTGAAAGGATGGACTCAACTTGTTAGAAGACACAAATGGAAACACCACTGACAGGTAGCCAGGGCACATTTGTGGCTTTAATTGGACGTTCCCGGTATTCGGAATCGACCAACATCGCCACGGAGGCAACTGTAAGCTGCCTGCGTGGAGTTTCCTACCCAGGAATATAAAGAAGAAAAAATGAGATTTACTCGCGGGATCATTACATTACAGTAAGAAAAGTTAAATTATTGGGTATGCCCGCATAGAATGTAGTTAACCGTAGACACGTGTTTCGACCTTACGGTACTCATCAGCACGGTGAGAAAAAAAGTTGAAAGGATGGGCTCAACTTGTTAGAAGACACAAATGGAAACACCACTGACAGGTAGCCAGGGCACATTTGTGGCTTCAATTGGACGTTCCCGGTATTCGGGATCGACCAACCCAATAATTTAACTTTAATATATATATATATATATATATATATATATATATATATATATATATATATATATATATATATATATATATATATATATATATATATATATATATATATATATATATATATATATATATATATATATATATATATATATATATTTTTTCCATTGAACAATCCTCAACCACACAGTACTTCATTTGGAAAATCTAAAATCTATTTAAGCAAGTTGAATTTGTCAAAGATAAGAGGAAAATAGGTTTGAAAATGTTTTTCATAATGAAAATAAGAAAAACTGTATATGCATAATTAATGTGACAAAAATTTGTAACACTGACGTAGTTTTCCACGAAACACCAAAACACCATATACTGCACTCGACGCGTTTCGCCAACCAAGTTCACATCATCTGAAGACGATGAGTTTCCCGTACAGATCTCTTTCCATAAAGGCTGTAATTATTTATGATGAATTTACTAGCATATTATTTAAAATACCACCCCAGCAGCATCAAATGTCGGATCAATGTTCAAATCATATAAGCCTATTGGTCCAATATTTTGTGCTTCTGGGGCACTGTTTATTTAATTTTTTATTAAGTTCAAATGTTTGTTTTCTTACTAGTATTTATTGCTGCTTGGTAGTCGAATGCAGTTCAAGTGATAAAATTTAGTACTTAAATCTCCCCTTTTGATCGTACGCAAGATTGCTGATATAATTTACCTACCGTATATTCACAGCAGCTATCCAAGCCTTTATTATCCATCCGAGAAGGAAAAGTGCTGTTCTTATACTATCATACAGGAACTGGCGCTAGAGATTCGTTATAACCAAAAAGCACCTGCATAGTGTTGAGCATTATAGTGACCTTTTTTCACTATGTAGGTAAAAACGCGTCACAATATACAGGATATTACGGAAATAGATGAAAATTGGCAGATTGATTTCTTAATATATACTTTTTAAATTAACCCTCCCGTTGTGCACCAAAATTTTGTTTTCAAATTCAAGGGAAGTAACATTTGGTGAACAGTTTATACAAATACAAGTCCTTGTGAGGATATATACTACATCCTCTCCATTTTCTATTAAGGGTATGAAATAAACCATTTACGATTTTTAAGACAGAACCTAATTTCATATTTTTGTGGTCTTTTGTTAAACATTACTTATTACTAATAAAGGTAGAATAAAAAATATAACACCAAAGTATTGTTTATTAAATTTTATTTTTATTAGTTTTTTTTTATCATATTTGTCATCTTCTTAACCCAGGCATTATCTTATGCATTCTGAACAAGTGTGGCGAAACGTTTATAAACAACATGAGAAATAACCTGGTAGCAGATTTCTTTGCATGATACTGTATATTATTCATTTAATCATATTCAAGTTTATAAAAAATTTGCAAAAGAAAAAGTTTATAAATAAACCAGTATTTATTTCTAGTGAAGATTTTTCTTTAAAATTTAATCGTTAAAATATTCTACTAGGAAAATGATACGGGGTGGTTTATTTCATCCCATTAAGGGATGATTATGGTGGATGAAAATAACTTTACAGAAAGATCTTCTATAAATAGAAATTTTTCACCAATTTTTGCTACTCTAAATTTAATCTATCTCAAGACAATAATTTAAAAGGGAATTTTGATATCATATAGGAAGGGTGTAATTTCTCACCTTTAATAGTAGTATTCAACGAGCATGTAATGATGGGCACTATTCACGAGGGTGAAGTTTATTGTAAATCACACTAGTGATTAATATTCATTACTAGGGACCGCATCTCAGGTAGTTATTCCAGTTAGGGACTTTTGTAGAACTAATAAAATGAAAATAAATATTGTGAAATGCAATGGTACACGACTTTTTTGGAAATTAGTTAATATTCCCCTCGGTTATTTACTTGTACATTGTTAATTCCTTACAAAATAAAATACATTTATTTTCTCGCGTAATTAATTGAAATAGCGAAGAAACAAAAAACTGTATTTTAAATGTGGGTGTAGTTATGTTACAAGTATAAGCTATATTATCATCTTTCAAATGTAGATATTAATTACTGACAAAAGACTGTAATAAATTTTCTTTAATTAAAATATATGATTAAAAACGCACTAAATTAAATGTAGGTTTTGTACGATAGTAAAAAGGTCTGTTATTAATTGAATACGCCTAAAATATGTCGCAGTTCAAATTAATGAAGAAGCAAACAAACGTACAAGATGGAACCCCCACCACCTACATACATCGCAATTGAGCATTTATGGATTCAATTATTCATGGAAATTTGGGCTATATATATGGAAAATTTTCACCGATTCCCTCAGCCATTGATAGTTTTGAGCGCCAACCAATATCACAATTATGTTTAATTGACTCAATATATGTTGTGTACAATCTACGCCAATTTATTTTTCAGTTATTGGGAACTACTACGGACTATATGAAACAATAATTTCAAACAGTTTTGAATAATAATCGTGGATTTAATATTATGTGTCATATACTGGACCTTTTTACAGGCAAATAAGTCGATTTTTCTAATCCTAATGTAAATCTGGATTCTTTAAATTACTCTCAGAAACTCTCCAGTTACCTCTGTAGACGTGAACGGTCGTTTTGTGACGACGATTCGATATATAATGACGGGCGTCGGAATCTTACTCTAGATCATCTAAAATTATATACTTTTATTCCTGTGCCACAAAATAACACAGGCCTGCAAAATAAAACTTATGGTGGGGGGGTTTCCATATTTTAACGTAATTCTGTATGACTGTTTCATGCCGAATCCAAAAATGACTTGCATTTTGCTCTATCACGCAAGGTTTTTTCACAAAGTAAAAATACATGAACGGTTTTCTAATAAAATGTATTAAAATAATGCATTACAGTAAAATACTTCTCATTTTTAATTACAAAAATTTATAAATACCTACAAGAAAATAATATTACAAAAATTTTTTTTACATTTTTACATGTCTCTTTGCGAATGTAAACGCTTTCTTTTACTTTCAAATGAACGCTTAGTTGAAGCCCGTTTATGTGAAGTTTCACCTTCAGAAGATTCTCTCTTTAAACACCAACAATAGTCAGCCATCATGGCGACGTTCCATCTTCCTTGATATCTCATCTCCATCTGTTTAATGTCCTGGTGAAACCTTTTACCTTGTTCATCACTCACCGCCCCGAGATTTTCTGGAAAATAGTCAAGATGGGAATGAATAACATGAAGTTTCAAACTCATATTGCACCCCAATGTTTTATAATTTTCTAACATATCGTTGACTATATTCTTGAAATCAGGATCTCTGTTATTACCTAAGAAATTTTGAACTACATTTTTAAGGCCAATGATAAAGAAAAGACTGCATGCCTTTTCTTTATCATTCATTGTTGAGTCAAATACTCTGTCTTTCATTAACTCTCTAATTTGTGGCCCAACAAAAATACCTTCCTTAAGCTTGGCTTCTGATAAACTAGGAAATTTTGAACATAAATACCTGAAGCAGTTACAGTTTTTGTTGACAGAGCTTTAACAAATTGCTTCATTAGCCCCAACTTAATGTGTAACTCAGGCAGAAGAACTTTTTTCGGATCGACCAAACTTTCTTGTACAATATTTTTTGAACCAGGTAATAAATTAATTCTACGTGGCCATTCTTTCTTTTGCCAATGTTCACCTCGTGCTCTACTGTCCCATTCGCATAAGAAACAGGGCATTTTAGTATAGCCAGACTGTTGGCCTAAGAGCATACCTAAGATTTTAAAATCTCCACATAACATCCAGTTGTGGTCTGCATATTTCACCTTTTCAAGTAGGAGTATCAAATCTTCATATCTTTCTTTTAAATGAACAGAGTGTGCAACCGGGACTGATGCGTATTATTACCATTACCATTACCATTATGCAACAATACACCCTTTAAACTCCTTTCAGATGAGTCTATGAACAACCTCCAGTCATTTGGTTGATAAATGGATGCTCCTAACTTGCTAACCAATCCTGGAACATCATGGCAGTAAACAAGAGATCCCTCTTGATCAAAGTATTCTAAAAATTCAGTTTCACGTTTTCTATACCATGAGAATGTCGTTTCTGGAAGAAGTAAATTCTTTTCACTCAGTCTAGATCCCAAAAGTTCAGCAGACACTTTTGAAAGTCCTAAGTCACGAATTAAATCGTTTAGTTCATTCTGAGTAAAAAGCTGAGGCTGAGTACTTTGTAATGAAAAGTCTTCATCCGAATCTTCAATTTCTAATTGCGAATCAGAATCAGACGACAAAAGAGTATAATTCTCTGGTACAGCAGGTACAGGTACATCTGGCCTATGCGCTACTGACCTTATAGCTGATGGAAGGTTCGGATAATATATTTTTTTCCTATTTTTTGTATTAAAGCCACTTACGTCACACGAGCAAAAGTAACAATCTTCTGCATGATTGCTGGGTTCCCGCCACACCATTGGTATGCCGAAAGGTAAGGATTTCTTTTTTATTTTGAGTCCACTTCCGTAACGATTCAACACATGTATGACAAGCTCTGTGTGGCGCCCATGTTTTGTCTTGGTCTCCAAGCTTTACACCAAAGTACGCTTGATAACTTCTTTTCACGAATTCCGTAATATTTCTTTGTCTTTTTCTAACTGTATATGAACCACAAATATAACAAAACACATCGGCGCTGTTTTTACAATGTCTTGAGGATATGACGAATTTTTAATAACTTTATCACGATATTATATACTGTAAGCACACGTTCAACCACAGTTAACTTACTACTAACTGCTGTATGTGCTTTTCGAATACTATGTGTATATTCTGGTTCTAACTAGAAACGTCTAGATTAAAAGGCAGTGGTCCTTAACAATTTTATTTTAAAAAGATATGTATTAATTACTAATAAGGTCGTTATCTATGTTTAGAGTAAACAGTGCGTGATACACGAAAACTAATAATACTGCAGAGTTCAGAATGACTTACTTACTCTAAAAATGTAAAAAAATTGTAGACCCCTAAAACCATGCAGGCCTGTGTAATTATTGTTATAGTGCAATAGTGCAGTTTGATAAATGTTCAGTGTTCATCAAATTTTGGACATTACAAAAATCAGCCGTCAATAGTACATAGTAAGATATTGTCTATTTTGTATTTTATGCCATTTTTGTTCATGAGACTATTGATGTGTTTGCACACGAGCTGGTTTCGCTCCTAATTATCACGAAATGACTACCTGAGTTGCTGTGTTTAGTCATTACATGCGAGTAGAATACTCCACGACTATTAAATTATAACAATATTTTGTAAAATATCACGATAAAAATTCGAATCAACTTTGATATTTCAAACCAAACGTAATTCTGCGTTTTGACTGACATGTCATTCGATAAAATTTTAATCAAAAATTTCAGAATCAGTGAATAATGGATAGCAGTATTCTTCAGGAAACACATACATTATATATTAGTCGTGGATAAAAAAGTTTATAAGGAGAACTCCACTTCATTTTTGTCAACAGACTTATTTATCAAATATATGTACACTCTGTGGTACTTCACCTAAATGATAGTACCATTATTTAAATGACGATTTCATAAAAATACTCTCAACGCAATGTTGTAGAGTGAGGGAACAAACTCATAAACATCGAACCTTTGTGCACCGTACGTTGTCTAAGTGCATCTGCAAAGAATCCAACTAGATTGCCTGAGCCATTACCGCCGATCTCTGTTTTAATTAAATCATTTCCTCAAAGTTGTGGTAACATCCGTTGTTTAAATTTTGCTTTATGGCCACGGAAAAGCCAATTACGACGATAAATTAAACCCATAATTGTGCGTTCAAGGTAAATTTTGTTATTTATTGACTTATATTTGTTTTCAGTAAAATCAAAGTGAATCTAAAATCGAGTTAGTTTGTTAGAAGAGAATAGTTAATTATATTACTTTCAGTAAATTAGTTTTGTGGACATTTAGAACCTTCATTTTTAAATAAACTTTGTTTATTGCCACTAATAGGTTTACTACGAGCATTTTGAGAGAGCCCTATAAACTTGTTCCATTAGGAATTATTATAGGTTACACCAACATAATGGAAAATAGAGTGTATCTGCAATACTCATGAAAAAATACAGCAATAACCGAAACATAATTATCATAAAAACAATATTAATAATAATACGATATCAAATTATACATAAAATATCCCTCGTTAATTTCAATAATTCAGATTTACTAGACTTTAGTCGGGATTTGATTGAGGCTTACTTGCCAAACAGCATTAGAAAAGTTTAAAGAAATATGAAGGAATAAAAATATAATAGCAAAATATTAGTTACAAGAGGCTAGACATTAGGTTGTGTAACAGGGGCGTACTTAGGAGCGTTATTGTTTATTTAACAAAAATTATACATGTAATTATATTATGATTTACTGACAACGTATTGATGATCGCATCTTTTATGTTCATCTAATATAGTAGCTAGGGATCAAAGTACTGCTTTTTTTGTTTTTTTATGGTTGCCATCTTGCTGAATTGGCAGTAAATTAAGTCACACCTTTGCTAGTCGTGAGATTGATAATTTGCATTATTAAGACTAGAAATTGAAACCCCGTTTCATCTAACGTAGTACCTATTCTAAATAGAGAGGGCGCTACTTATCCGTTTCTATAATACTGTTGTGGTAAATCAAACAGTAACCCGTTATTCATAAAGTTTGAATGTCAATTATTTTGATCGAAGTACTTAAATCGAAATTCTTGTTTTTATTACTCCCAGGCAAATATCAGCCCGTAAAGACATTGGTGTAGTTCGTTTATATTCGGTTAATGCAAGAAACAGAAACTCTGTCTTTCCAACAAAAAACAACTGTCAAATCAGAAATCAAATCAAAAATATATAAAAAATTATAGTATAGTTTGAACATAAATGTGATATATACATAATTTATGCATTTGTGTTCTTCTATTATTTTGCGATTAATGTCGTGACTGATTATTTATTTGGTAATATTAATACATTTGTGTGCCGTGTACTTTTTAAACTATTTATTTTTTACTAATTTTGGATCTGTCATGAAAAGGCAAATTTCCACCCCGTGTCACTCATTACCGTAGAGCTGGCAGAAATATGCGGCGGGACATAGGCGTATAGATCATAATAAACGTAAGAAAAGAAATTAACTAATAACTAAAGCAATAAACTGTTACAATTTATAACAATGTATGCACAACTTAGCCTCTTAACTGGATTAATGAGTTAGCTTGGATATCTCAAACTGGAGAAGATGTGTAAAAATTTTACAGCATCAGGTATGTTTCTATGGTTGTCTCCGTGAGTGATGTTTACTGTGGTGAAAAAATATGCTTATATTTTGACGACCGTTCGACATCTATTGATGTAATAATACAGGCATAGTTAAAATAGTCTTTGAACGTATTTAATGGATCTGAAGATGCACCATCAGTACCATCAGAAATTTGTCTTAATCTGGTAAAACCGGTGTTTTGCTTTAACACACGTGCAAACTTTTCTCTAACGCGCTCATTTTTTGCGTCACCTATAGTGTGTAGCAGTCGATTTGCTTCGTCCACTATTTGCAGTGACTCCGCTAACGACAACTCATTATTTTGTAAGTTTTTTATGGCGTCATGTAATCTTGTAAATAGTTTTTAAAGCTGTTTCAACGAAAATATCTTCGAATTTTGTCTGGCTATCCTTAATAGCTGCAGCCTCGTCAGGATTGAATTCTAGTATCAAAGGTATTATTTGTTATAAATATTTAGCATAATAGAAAGCTGCCTCAACCATGTTGCCCAACCTGTAAGAATCGGCTGTGGTGGTTCGATAATACCGGGACACTTGCTGTGAAATACGCGAAAATGTTTAGGGGATTTAAGAAACAATTTTTTGTACTTGCTATTCATGCATATACCTCTGAAAAACCTTGTCGAATAGTTTCTGCCACAAAATGTAAAGCATGCATTTTACACGTAACATGTACCAACCTGCAACCGTGTTCTTGAACAGAACGGCATTCCAAACGCATTCTTGCAGCACCGGTCACAAACATCAACACTTGATTTGTTGACAGCATACTTTTCTAATGTCTCCAGCTCCATTCGCGTACCTGTTTTGCCAGTACACTCAGTTAGTCTTTTGCTAGCTAGTAATAGTAGAATTGCCGGTTTAAGAGGGTCCAGTACACGTACTATAACATTTGCAATAAATCTTTTTTCGATCTGTCGTCTCGTCAACACATAACCACAGCCATGTATTTTTTAATACACATTTGATCTTATTTACAATGTCCTCGCGTTTAGTTGGTACATAGTTACGCAACGTTGCGCAACTTGGTAACTTCACCTGGGGATTGTATTTATTCAAATACTCACGAAATGGTTGCTTATCGAGTATGTGCAGCGGAATATCACAGGCAATCAGCATTAATAGTAAATCGAACATAAACTGTATTTTCGAGGACACGCCATTTTTTTAAATTTTATGCTGCACAGTATTTACGTAACGTCTACAATTATATTTATCCCAGCATATCAGGTCTGTCTCGCACAGCTTACAAATTATTATAGTACCAATATACAGGGTGAGTCAGTTTTTTGTAGACAAACTTTAACAAGAGATAGAACACATGTTTTTAAAAAGAAAAGTTCCTATAAACATATGTCGTAGAACGCTTCGTTTCCGAGATACAGGGTGTTGAATATAATTTTTTTTTCTCGAATTTTTTTGAGTATGTATTTGTATGTATTGTATTTGAGTATGGCTTGATATAACAAATATTTATTTTGACTACATTGGAAAGAGATAAAGAATAAAAGATTTCGGCTTTTTAGAATCCTTAACAAACCATATTTAGGTAGGTTTCGTTGAAGGAATTAAATATTTAGCCGATAATTGATAATAAATAAATTACTTAATTTAGTACCACATCAAACAAATCAAAATAACTCGGAAACGCACAGGAATTTCGAAACAGAAGAAGGGACATTATTTTTGTTAAACTATATGTAGATAATGAAAATAACAGTTCTTTTTAAAAATAGTCATTGGTGTAGAAATTCTGTTTAAGAAAGGGGTTGAGCAGTCCCTCCACTCCGCCACTGTGCAAGTTTTTGAACATTCTTATCTCTTGTTTTATGCCCCTTAATTAATAGGCATTATCCCCCAAACATGGAAAAAATCTAAGCATTCGTTTACAAATTATAATGAAAATTCGAGAAAATAAAATTATATTCAACACCCTGTATCTTGGAAACGAAGCGTTCTACGACATATGTTTATAGGAACTTTTCTTTTTAAAAACATGTGTTCTATCTCCTGTTAAAGTTTGTCTACAAAAAACTGACTCACCCTGTAGAATAAATTCGGGAATTCACTGATAAACTTAATCACTTTATCAGCGCATGGCCGTTTTTTTTCCTTGCGCACGTCTGACATATTTTTTTTATTAAATTAATATCAACAAAAAAATACAACAAATAAAATTATCAATAATACAACAACATGAAATACAACGGAGAGGAATAAATTAGCGTCTACGACACACAAGAATGGACTAGTCTCGCGGCTCGCTTCGATTTGTCCGCCGGCCTGTCATTGCCTCACCAGATATCTATCTACCTGCTGTTGCACTACTAAATAGCCGCACGACTTGCCAATAATACCGATAAGTCGCCGGCTTTCTGCGAAACCATATACTGGGAATATATTTCACCCAACGAGTAGGTGCGGATGCAAACGATCACAAAAATTTGCCATGCACTAATTGATTTGTTTCATTTACGCCTAATTGTGAATGAAACGCAGAAGTCACATTCTTTCAGCGGATCTTATTTTCCCGACCAGATAGTATTCTTTTCATTCATAAGTTTTGTATTGCTGACGGCATCGTCTATAACAGTTTGCATGAACTAATAAATACCATCTGATATTATGGAAGTAGTAAATGTTTGCAACTTCTTAAAGTTGACAGAGTTTTATACGTAATGATAGTTTGAAGAAAAATCGGATATGGTTATCTTCAGAATATATGTGGGAAACTTATCAGCTAAAAGAATATACATATTTATGATGTTATTTTATACGAATATTATTACATGATTTGAATTTTGTATATTTTTTTAGCCAGTCTTTAAAATATGAAGGTTGTATTTCGAATTTTAAAAAGATGTGTCAGATCTTAAACAGGCTTGTTCTCCATGAACTTACCCAACATAATTAGGCAACTAGTAATTCATCGTTTTCTAGTCTTAAGCATTTGTATTTCATCATTTTCGAAACGGCGGAATAAAAAATATACAATAATTTAACTAAAAATAGACAAAACTATGTTCATATAATTACACTGGTCTGCAACGAAATCCTCCTTTAAAAAATTATGCTATAAGTATGAAGATTTTAATGCTCTGAATCTATTCCCGTTGGCCGATTTTTTTCTATCACGTCTAGATTTTTTTTATATGAATTTTTTTTTTAAATTTCATAAATTTTGTTTTTTTTTAAATTTTTTTTTTTGTCAACATCAAGAACAGTATACATACATACAAAATAAGTTTTAGCGAGTTGTAAGAGAAAGAAAGAAGGTATTGACAGTGATTTTTTATGGTAGTAGATATGCGCATGCGCAGTATTCGCTGTGACTTTACTTTCTTTCTCTTACAACTCGCTAAAACTTATTTTGTATGTATGTATACTGTTCTTGATGTTGACAAAAAAAAATTTTAAAAAACACAAAATTTATGAAATTTAAAAAACAATTCATATAAAAAAATCTAGACGTGATAGAAAAAATCGGCCAACGGGAATAGATTCAGAGCATTTAAATCTTCATACTTATAGCATAATTTTTTAAAGGAGGATTTCGTTGCAGACCAGTGTTATCAAACCAACACAATGGCTATACAGGGTGAGGCAGTAGTGCGTCCGATTTCGATATCTCGAGTTCTATGACAGCCAGAAATTTGATTTAAAACATAAGTAAACGAGGCAAAAAAGTCTATAACCGGAAATTGTTTTCAAATATACAGGGTGAGCCAAGACGATTCTACAGGGTCAAGTAATTTTTTTTTAAATGATATGCTATGTATATCAGAACATTCTTTAAACATATTTGTGGCCTCCTTTCACTCCTGTATTATCATTGACTTTCTCTCAACCACTTGGATAAAATATCACTAGATGACAACTATTGATTTTAAGAAAATATATCTTAGTACCAGTTATGAGACATCCGTGTGATAACACTCAGCCATTTTCACTTCCTAAAAGTATACAGGGTGGCCAAAAAGCATTGCATATTTTTGGACGATGTGATATAGGATTGAGAAATGAACATTTTTTGTACGTACATTCCTATGACTATTTGTAGTCATTTTCAATTTATTGAACAATAATTGCAAAACTCAGCAATAAAAATTAAAAATGAGGGATTTTTTTCTAAAAATTCAAGAGAAGGTATTATAATAAGCGTGTTACATGATGCCCATAAAAACACCATACCAACAACAATCCAAAATTTGAAGGAAAGGATAATTAATGTTTTTAGAAGTATCACTCCGGCAATTTTACGAACAGTAGAAACCTCATTCCAAAGACTCATAGAAACGTGTGTCAATGAAAATTGGTAATATGTGGAGTACTCTTTAAAATATCTTCTCTTGAATTACAAAAAAAAAATTGTTTTTAATTTTTATTGCTGAATTTTGCAGTTATTGTTCAATTTTACATCACATCGTCCAAAAATATACAAGGTGTTCCATTTGAAAAAAATTTATAAAATTCAGTTCAAATATTTGTAAATTTAAAAATTATTTTTGGCCACTCTGTATAATTTTACGAGGTGAAAATAGAGGTTTCAAAAAATGTTCTGATATACATGGCATTCCATTAAAAAAAATGTTAGCTGATTCTGTACAATCGTCTTGGCTCACCCTGTATATTCGATAATATTTTTCGATTATAGACTTTTTGTCTAGTTTATTTATGTTTTAAATCAAGGTTTTAACTATCATAGAACTCGACATATCAAAGTCGGACCCACTATTGCCCCACCCTGTATAATACATTTAAAACGTACTTGTAAATATAAAGAAACAACTGTGAATAAGGATTATTTTCATAAAAAAGTCAAAATGCATTGTTTAGTTAAATTATGTCTTTTATTAAATTATTATTCAGTTTTTGCATATACAATGATAATGACCTTTCAACATTGACATTTGATGTCAGACAAGCACTTAAATTTTTGTATTAAAACTAGCGTTCATTGGCCATTGATGATACCCACAAATCTCATTTCCCTGGAGCTAAAACAGTGAAGTTTGTGTTGGTAAATTAGTACAAATTTTTTTAATATTATCTCCTAAACGAAAATGCAGTACGAACTGTATTGTCTAAATGTTGGCGTTTGAACACAATACCAAGTCAACCGCCTATGGGAAAGTTACCACGTCATTTCGTATACGCCTTTTTCTGTAGTTAGGAGTTAATCACGGGGGTGTAGTAGCAATTGCATTAGTTAAAATCCGCAGTATTACATCAAATTATAACTCTCTGTGGCCGATGCTCTCATGTACATAGTGATAATGGCACCAGTAAATATTACACATTTTTTTTTTAATTGTGTTTTAGTCTTTCTTTGGTCCCGCGTTTTGATGACCTATGACTTGACGAAAATTTGTTAAAATATAACATCTCTGATCAATTTTCGTCTTTTCTCTCCATTAATCTTTAATATGTTAGCACTAACACCAGGTATTGTTTATGCTGGAGTTTTTAACTGCACTATCAGACCCAAACCTAAGTAAAACAAGAATTAATCAGCTTACACTGTTAAAATTATTACACCGCCTTCACCAGAATTTTAGCCCCTCTCGGTTTCTGACGGATTATATCAATGTTGTTCAACATTGAGGAAATGGACCTATCCCTGACTCGTATTATTTTACTAACTATTCTTTTAAATCACAAGCGTTCAATTTAAGCATTCAAGGAGGCCACTGCAGTCCATTATATTCAGAAACGCCCTTAAAGTTACAGAAATCAGGCCAAAAACATTGGGCTAATACGACTGGAAGTGTTATCGAGTCCAAACTTCTTTTCTTACTTTCATATTTTGGCTTATCCCGCGACAGCATATTTTTAATTACGAAAAAAATTGCACATATGACAATCTCGTGTATTATCAGAAAATGGCGGATTTGCTCCAAATTCTAATTAGTGTAAACAAAAATTTAAATATAGAGATTTTCTAACGTGAACTTAATGGATGTCCGACATGAATCTATTCGCCTTAAAATCGATGTCAATAAACGCGTATAAAATTTCTCGAAACAAATAAGGTCATATGCGTATTGTGTGCCATCTCCTGTGATGGTATCGATCGCTGTATCAACAATGTTTGATCAGTTTCCAGCCGGTTCCCCATGCATGCCACGGGTTGGTGAGAGGACTTTGAAGTTACTTCGTTATAATTTAGTTCCGTTTGAAAAGTTTCCAGCAGGCGATGTTGGCCCGAATAGGGGTGGTGGGGGTGGTTTCTTGTTTCGCAGGGAACTATTCCGAGTCTCCTAGGTGAGGCAATTGTTCCGAGTGACGTCACCGCTAATCATGTTACACCTCATTATAAAGTTCGCCGAGAAGTGTGCGTTAACTCGATTAAGTGTGCGTTATCGCGACGCCCCTCGCTCACAACTCTGTGTGTTTTGTAAAATTTTGTTTCCCGAGAAACCCCACAAATGCAAATTACTTTTAACGGACTAATGGTCGCCGGTTTGCGGAGTGGTGTTTTTGAATTTGTTAATTAAGTTATCCGAAGAAGAAAACGTGATTTTACCTACATTAAAACCAACAAAAGCGTTTACCTATGGGGAACGGTGCTAATTAGACTTGATAAAAATTTGCATACGTATAAATATATTAATTTTGAGTTTGATATTGTTGTTTATTGAAAGTAACTTAATAGAATTTTTTAGACATATACAGTGTGTCCAGCGTGAACCCACCCAGGCCTACACTCGTGTTATATTTGAAGATCAGATTTTGACAGATATTGTGAGCACGCCTAGATTTTTCTAATGGCACAATAACATAAGTTTTTTTGTACATATCTACATACAGTGAAAACGAAATAATGGTAAAAATTTTGAAAATTTGAAAGTCTCCTGGAAATTTTAATTTTGCTGGACTTGTGTATTGTTGAATAACGAAAAACTAATATCGAATTTTCATATACATAATTTAATTCTTCAAAAATGTTTTTTAATGCCTTCTAGATACTTCTCGAACAACATATTACATAAAAAATGGAGAATTTTTAAGCGGGAAGTTGATGAAAACTTCTGAAACACCACCCATTTTGATAAAACAACAATATCCTTGACAATCCGGATGATATTGCCACTTCATTTGCTGATAATTTTGGCTCTTCCAGCGTTTTTTTAAAGACTGTTCAAACGTATTAGCCTCACCACTTCGCCACATTTTTAACCTATGTTTGCAAATAATTAAATTCCCTGATAAGTGGAAAGTCTCAAAAATTTGCCCAATTCACAAGAAAGGCAGTAAATTTAATATACAAAACTACCGTATTATAGCAATTACAAATAATTTTGGTAAAGATTTTGAAATTGTCTTACATAACACGCTTTATCTGCAAGTCCATCGAAGCACCTATATCAATCAACATGGGTTTATCTCACAACATTCCACAACAACGAACCCACTTTACATAACACAGTATTTAGGGGAAATCATAAATGGAGGTGAACAGGTCGATGTCATTTATATGGATTTTTCTAAAGCACTCGACAGAATAGACCATGGTATTGTATTAAAAAATTATATTCCTTGGGCTTTAACCTAGAATGAATTTACTTGTTTGAATCCTGTCTTCGTAACAGAAATCAGTTTGTACAACGCCATGGTCATAGATCAATAAAATTTATATCTCAATCAGGCGTTTCACAGTGTTTATTTTTATTGTTTATCATATTCATAAATGATATCGTACTTGAACGTCAATGTCCATCTCTCTTATATGCTGAGAACTGGAAAATTTAACATAAAATTGATAGTATATCCAATTGTAATAAATTACAGGCAGACTTGAATACACTCAATAAATGGTGCAGTAAATATAAGTTGTCTCTAAATGTCAGTAAATGCAATATGGTTTCGTTTACCAGGAAGTTAAACAAGTTACAATTCGTTTACGATACTAATGGTGCTACACTGGAACGTTGCGGCAATTTTAAAGATCTTAGATGTCACTTTTGATTCCCAACTATCTTTTAGGGAGCATACAAATAATATTGTACCGTTGTCCTTTAAAATGCTTGGTTTTATTATGCACAACTCACGCGATTTCACAATATGTCTACACTAAAGAATTTATATAACATACTGGTACAGCCTAGGAATGAAAACGCAAGTGTAGTTTGGGACCCATGATACGATATCCATATTAATAATATTGAAGATATTCAAAGAAAGTTTTTTAAAATTTCTGCCACATAAAATTGACAATATGATCCCCCTGTGGGTTATGATCAGCTATTGTTGCTAAATCGTTGTTGTAATTATATTT
>JANEYF010005685.1:0-15234 GCA_029963845.1 Rhamnusium bicolor | reverse complement strand
CTATTAGTACACTGAAAAACCGACAAAAACGTTTCAAAAATTTTTTAAGGTACAACCACATGGGACCTTCACAGAATAATAGATTAGGCCCTTGGCCATCTAAAATGGCCAATTACAACATTTTTGGGAGGTCCAACTTTTTTTTATTATGAAAAATGTCACAAATCTGTCAAAATTAATTTTTCGTACTTTTTCACACATCCCTCACGATATCTCCGGAACCAATTGAGATAATCAAGTTTTTTTTTTGGTCGATAAAGGAAACGTGAGCGGAGGTGACTGAATTAATTTAGTCTTTATGGAAAACCTAGTTTTTTTATAAAATTAGGTAATACTTTAACATTTACTTTTCTTGCAGTATTTTTTCAGTAAGCGAAAAACTTTTTTTGTTTTAAGGAATTTTGCCACAGTATATGCATACGGAATAAAATTAACACATCAAGGAAGTTTTTTAAAAAAAACGCAATACTCTACGACTTGTACGTTTCAAGTTATTGTTATTTGAAATTAAGTTTCTGCGGGCAGGATATTTCCCCGGTTCTACTGTGCTTTAATCAGTGTGCTATGCGTGTTGTGGGTGCATACTATTAAGTATTATTTTTGACATATCTTTAATATAAATTTTATTTTCATAAGCACTTTGGTTCTACTTATCATTATTTACATTGCACATTATTTAAAATCCATTATATTTATACATTAAAACCCTAAAATTGAATTAAAAAAAATACGAAATAATTATTTATTTTAAAACATAAATTTAAAACTTGTTATAAAAATATTTTAAAAATCGTCAACGTCGGAATCTAAAAATATCTAGACAGTTCCTTGGTTGCAGCAGTTTGCATATTTGCACTCACTGCAGCATTTCAAACCTTGAGCAATAGGTACATCTGTTGTTACAGACCCTGTCGGAACATCTTATTGACAAAACTTTGCCTTACAATATCGGGCACAGATTTTTGACTAGTAAAAGTTGCCTTCCAAACATTTTCTTCAAATGTCCAACCGTATCGAGTTGGATCTTCCATCTGCATGTATTGTATATGGCTATTGTACTAATTTTTTTAATTGATACAGACACCTGGCTCCGTGGTCTAGAGGTAATGTACTTGCCTCAATTCTAATTTCCAATTAAACTTCGGGGTCCCGGGTTCGATTCCCGGTCGAGGAACTGGGATTTTTTCTGTGAGAGAGATTAATCGTAGTATACTCGGACATTGGGTGTGTGTCCATTGTCTCTAAATGTGTAACCCTCTCCCACACAAGGTCATTCCAGACCTTCAGGGACAAAGAGGGTTGTAATTTCATGTGGTATTATTATTATATTATTATACCTAAAAAGAGAATAATTACATGTAGGTGTTTCTTTTTTAATAGGTATGGGCGATCTAGAAAAATAATTACCTTTTTAAATGTTGTCTAAAAGCATGGTCAGTAGGAGGCAGCTCAGAAGCTGGCCGATTTGTACTTGTTGTTAAGTCCCATCGCAGTTCATTTAGGGATTTTATATCTTTGTTTTTATTCTTATATAAATAAAGCATATATTTTACCCCTAATTCCATCGCTTTATCCTCTGACAGAAAAGGAAGGTTTTCTAAATCTTTTAAATTATTTAATTTTTTATATAAAACATAGAATGCCGTTTTCTTCCCCTATTTTATACATGGCATTAGCTGTAGCACAACCAGTTAGGCAATGAATCGTTAATACTTTCTTGCAAATTTCCTCTCCTAAATTTGCCACAATATTGTTAATTGACAAAAAAATGTATATTCTTACTATGTCCTAATTGTATAAATATGTATATTCCTTTGGGACATATCTGGTGTTTCGCAGTAAAAATGTAAAAGCAAAATCAGGACATCAGTATCAACAGATTTTACCAGAATTGTATTACCTGATTTTAATTCTGATAACATAAAATAAACATTCCATTGTTAAGCATTAAATAATATGTAAAAACTCAATAAAATAATACTCATTCGCATTCACATTACACAAAGAAAAGTTTGTTTCTAACTGACAATATATGTATAATATAAGATTACTTGTATTCAATAGTCTACACTCTACACACTTGAGTGGCGCCGCAGTGAGGCGCATCTAGGATCGAAAAACTCGTAACTTTAAAAAACAAAATCTCGAAAACTATAAGTCGTAGAGAACTGATTTTTTTTTTAAAAACTTCCTTGAAGTGTAAGCTTTATTTCATACGCATATGGTATGACAAAATTCCTTAAAATAAAAAAGTTTTTCGCTTACCGAAAAAAATGCAGCAAGGAAAGTAAACGTTCCAGTTTTACCTAGTTTTACAAAAAATTAAATTTTCCATAAAAACGAAATTAAAGCAGTGACCTTCGCCCACATTTCCTTTATCAATTAAAAAAAAATACCTATAATTATCTCGATTGGTTCCGGAGATATCATGAGGGATGTGTGAAAAAGTAAGAAAAATTAATTTTGACAAATTTATGACATTCTTCGTAATAAAAAAGTTTGACCTCCAAAAAAATGTTGTAATTGGCCATTACAGATGGCCAAGGACCTAGGCTATCATGCTGTGAAGGTCCCAAGTGGTTGTACCTTAAAAAAATTTTTTTTCAAGAAGGAAGCTACTTTTTCCCCGTTTTACGGTGCACTATATATATATATGTATAGGAACAGAGAAAGAGTTAAACGCGGGTTTATTTACATTACAGTAAAAAAAAAAAAACCAAAAAAAAAAAACTTTTTTGCGGGCGGTACCCGAAGATTTATTGTTTTTATATATGTATATATATATATATATATATATATATATATATATATATATATATATATATATATATATATATATATATATATATATATACATATATACATATACATATAAATCCTTTCATATGAGTCAGTTTCAGGAAAATATAAGGATTTCTTGCAAATATGATTTTTGTCAAATTGTTTATTTAAAACAAATTGTAAATTATAATGGAAAAAGTCCCTATCATTTATCATTCTTCGTTAGTTTATACAATTTATTAGCATTTTATTATTCAAACGATATGTTTTTATTGTTTTGTGCTTGGCTATTAAAAATTTCCAAATAACCCTGTTGTATTCTTGAATAATACTTTCCTTTCACCAGTGGTCTAATATGTATTAGAACTTATTGCATAGGGGCAAACTACATGCCATTTTTAGATCACTAAAATTGAAATATGTAAAATGTTATATTTTCTATTTCTCTTTAGGTCAAAATTATTTTTAACTTTATGTTTTAACCAAATTACTATTTGACTAAAATACTATGGTGCACCCTTGGCGGACTGGGCATACAACACACATTTTTTGACATTTCTAGCTCACACAGTATCATCATCGCCCAGCATTCTGATTTATAAGCCAGCCTGAGTAATTTATGTCCCTGCTTGGTTTTATTGTTCCTCTCGAGTTAGAGGCTGCCTGCAACCCCTAATATATAGCTTGATAAAGCAACTGCTCGGAAGTTTTCACTTTTCAAACTGAAATTTCTGCTAAAGAAAATGCAGCTCGAGCAGCGACCACGTCTGTCTTTTTTGCTTATGATAAATTCAAGTCACACAATTTTTCAATTCTTTAAGTCGTGTTAACTGTAATAGAAGCACTAAGTAGCTATTCTTAGTGTCAGATAGACTTGATGGATTAAAAGTTATCTCCTGTTTCAACTATTTTCGCTTTTGAAGCACTATTAATCTTTTGTTTCAATTGTAGTGGATTTATGAATAAAAGAAATTTCCTTCAAAGTGCACGTTAAACGGTTTGATATGAAATGCAAGATTTTTAAGATAAAACTAAATTATTTTATAGTGTTATATGATGCAAAGCAGAGCTGGGTATGGAAGCCGAAAGAGTATTCCAATACAACTGAATACTTCATGGAAAATATAGTGAGAATACTGTTCTTCAAAAGAAATATTCGAACCCTGAATACATGTATTGGAGTATTCAAAGTAAAATGAATACCATTTAGAATACTTTTTAACTGACAATGCGTTTTCCTAATTTTCCGATAAAGATTATATTTAATAATATAAAAAAGATTATAAGGCCATTCAATGTTTAGGTTAGGTTAGGTTAGGTTTGTTGTGAGTGGGTCTCAGTAGACCCTCCACTGCGGCTATCAGCAGATCTATTGTGGCTCACGCCTAATTATATTTCACCCCAATAAGTTCAGTCTCTTAATGAAACTGATGACTTTATTGGGTGAGAATGTGTCCAGATCCTCTGGCAGCAGTTGCCCTTTGCCAAATATTAAGAATCGGATCCTCTCCACAGCGGGACAGGTGTATAAAATGTGATCTGCCTTCTCATCATCCTCCAGGCATAGACGGCACTCGACGTTTTCTGCTAGGCCGAGTTTATGCAGATGATAGTTTAGTCGGCAGTGCCCGGTATATAGGCCTGTTAGAGTTTTCAGGTTTACCCTGTTTAACTCTAAAAGTTTCTTAGCTCTTGATTTCAAAGGGTATTTTATAAACGCCCTCGAATGAACTAATCCTGATAACTCTTGCCAATACTGGAGAGTTTGCCTTTCAGCCCAGGTTGAGATAGCCATATTGGCAGTACTTGAGGATATGCCAAGTATTGGTTCTGGTCCGATGAATCGTGATCCCGCTCCTTCTCTGGCTAAGGAGTCCATTATTTCGTTACCTTCCATACCAGAGTGGCCGGGTATCCAGACCAGAGTCACTTTGTTGTTCTTGCTCAAATGATTTAGAGCTTTCTGACAGTTCCCATTCAATATTTACTCTCATTATTAATGTGAGAAGAAACCCCTTCGCAAGCGCTCGTCAACTTCAAACTGATCAAAATGCTACAGGCACCGTAATTTCGGAACCAGCTCTGCAAAATCGATTTGCCAAAGTTGAGGTAACATTCTACGGTTCATTGGGGCGTTCGTCTATCAGCAGCTAACCGAAGAGATAAAATGGAGTGGCACAACAAAGTCTCTTAGAAGACACGCTCTGACATTCTCTTTGCCGACGAGTCAAGACATTGTCTTCACGATAGCAGACGTCTAAGTGTGTATTGAAATCAAGGAATTCACATATTGCCACAGTAAGCAGTAGTTCCTTTTGGAAGAGGTGGTGAATGGTATGGGTTGGAATTTCTCTTGGATTGAGAGCAGGCCTTCATGTGTTCGATGGATAAGTAACGAGGCAAGTTTATAAGGAGGATATCATCATGAGACATGTTTTAAACCGTTGCGTCGTAACAAAGTTAGTGTGTAACATTTAATTTTTTGGACGATAACGATAATGTTGTGATTGATGTATTCCAAGACCTTAGAATTAATCGATTACCGCTTCCTCCACGTTCTCCGGACCTTAATTCTATTAACAACGTGTGTTTCTTCCAAATAAGCTTAAACAACCACATGCCTAGACCTATAACCATTTTATATGTTCGGAAGACGCTGCCAGCTTTATGGGAGGAATTACCACAGCAGCATATCGACAACTATATTTTGAGCATACCTAGAAGGTGCAAGGCAGACTGAAGCGATGTTTTAGTAACGAGTACCATTCATTACTAGAACTTGAAATTAGGAGCCACAAAGAGTTTTTGCTTATTTTCAATTTTTATCATTTTTTGCAACAGTGCGGTATATTTTTACTATAACATCATTTTTCTAAATGAAATTCCAAAAACAAATAAAATTTTGGTAATTAATTAAGAATTAAATGAAATATATACATTTTTCTTGTTCAAAGTATATTGTCAAGTCATATGACAGACGATAATATATTATATTTTCTAATTCGCCAAAAAAAATTTGTTTACATATATCTGCGCAATTTTTTATTGCACTAAATACACAAAATTTAAAATAATACCTCTAGTATCTACATATACCTATTATTCTTAAATATTTTGCTAAAGTATTCATCACTTAACACACTGCTTGAGTTGGGCTTCTTTAGAGCCCGTTAAGTTTTGATTTCCAACACTAAAAGAAAAATCAAACAACATGAAATCCTGAGGTCTACTTTTAATGTCCTGCTTATTGTCAATTTCTTTTCTTAAGGATACAGATTATTTTTCTAGGACACTGTTAATGAATGGTTCTAAATTTCATACAACCAAATTATTTTTCTGATTAGACATGAAAATATGTTTGTCCCATTTTTAAAATCTCCGGATTGACAAAGCCGTGTAAATAATTTACAGAACTTCGAGCGGAGAACAGTCTCAAGCGGGAGGTGTAAGTGTACAAGTTGAGTGCATCTCAGGTCGCCGTCTGGACGAGGAGCAGCAAAAGCAGCAATTCAAGGAAATATTGTTTTTTAATTATGCCCTTTGGAGTGCACTGAGCTGCAGTTTACTGCTGCCTGATGCATACACACAGGGCAGGTGCAGCAATCTACATGTACTCCCCCAGGCTGGTGGCAAAAACCATGACGTTCTTTATATTCAGGCCCAATCGTCCCGAATCAAAATTACTTCTTTGCACAAAATAACTGACTTATATACAATAAAAAATATTATACAGTGGTAGAAGTCCAATTTATACATGTTTTTTTAATACGTAGTGTAAAATTGTAATATTTGAACAAATGGTTTTTAATTAAAAAAAAAATCAGTTAAAATTGGAAAACTATGTATTTAATTTGTTTTAATACAAATTCGTTAATTATTAAAAATCTGAACTTTTCAAACGCGGTTACACAACCAAATTTTTAAACATTATTTTTATTTTGTTTTATAGTCTTTTCATAATAGTTCCACATTATTCAGAGGGCAGAACTCAAGTTCAACTAATTGCTGTTTTTAGTTGAAGAAAACTTTTTGGTTCAAAGCTAATATTTGCAATAATCACTTTCTCAAAATTTTTCCTATGCAACCTCGCACTTATGATGGCATATTTTTGGATCCAAAAGATGCCCTCTTTCAGAAAATATTAAAAACTACCCCTACTGCCATTAAAAAATAATTACCTTGACCCCATATCGTTTGATATAACAGGCATATAAATTTTAAAACGACATGATTTGCACAAATGTACCGAGTATACCACTTGAGACGTAAGTGCAAATAAAAAACTTTATTACCTTAGATACAGAGAAAAGTTTTATACGAAAGTTATTGTACATGTTGGACTACAAATTAATGTATCCAACACTTATATCGGATGTTTTAGTATTTTTTTAAATGTTATACCTTATATATTATAATATTTTTGGAATCCTTGAAAACATTGCTTTTCACAATTAAAAACATTTTACATTCCGTATAAGTTTTGGTACATTCGTTTGTAGCCCGAGAGTGATATACAACAACAATTTTTATTTGGACATTTTAAGTGGCATATCCGGTACCTAATTTATACGATCTAAATATTGTTTTTTCTTTTAGCCGTTTACTTTAATTTCCATAAGTGCCGATCCATACACTTGATGCAAATTGTATATAAAAATAATGGTAGACCAGTCAAATGAGTATCCTTCCGATGACCTTGTCAAAAAGAAGAGAGTACCTGGACCTGAGAGTGTTTTTTCTTTGAAATTATTTTCTTCTAACAAAATCATTGTTTTTGAGGAAAACCAAAAAAGTTTTCATAGGATTTAAGCTCCAAATTTGGAAAGGTGCTCTTTTATTAAATTAATATTTTTTATATGATTTGTATATGTATTATTGCAAACAATATTAACATCAGTTTTATTCTTATTATTATCTGCTGTACATGGTTTCTGGGTTTTTGTTTAAATACAGAACTATGTGAACTTATACAATGTAGCATTGATTACTTAAGACTGAACTAACTATGCAGCTCTGCTACATCCTGGTATGAAAGTGGCCATGCAAAAACCCGTCTGTTCGCTGCTGGCCGGACTCCATGGATAAACTGCACTTCATCTAAGTTTTTTAGCTTTTTTCATTGGTCGTGGTTGGTCTGTCTGCATAAGACTAGTCACATGTGACCACTATTTTAATAGGATGAATTGGAGTACGTCTAGTTTAATTAAAAAATATGTTTGTATTTAATCTAATTTATGACTAGATACCACGGATATTACGAAAACAAGCAAAGTTTGTGAAAATATGAAGAAATGGACAATTTGTTATAGCACATGATGAATAGATGACAGAGCTTTGCAATTCGTAAATATATTTTGAAAACGAAACACGCTACTAGATAATTAGTTGGTTTTGGGGTGTAATTACTTTATTTATCTAGAAAAGTCAACGTAACTGAATTTTGATAACATTTTGCATTTTGCATTTCTTTTTTCAAAGTTCCTCGTTATATTCAGTAAAATTTTATCAAGAAGTAGTTGATATTGTGAAAATAGATGCTACGAGTTACTATTCCCTACAAGAATTCAGCGCCGGTTTTACGACTAGGTCTCATAGTTCCATGCCTAGTGGAGCTTCAGGTCCAGGTTCTGTGTTCAATTTAGAATGACCTCAGATATAGAAGTTTTTTTAAATAGATGTCTTGTTCAATCTTAATGTTATATTAAAACTAAACGAGAAACCTATTATGGTGAATACGACAGACAATTGGCCGCCGTTAGTAGACGCTCTGTAGTAGGATACGAGGATCGGCAGACGTCGGATTTATGTGTCATGCCTGTCATGGTTCCCGTATAACTCTCTAGATTCTAGGTAGTCTAGGCACTAAAAGTAGGCTTACATATTCATGATTTGATGGGAAATATTATTAAAGACCTTGAGCGCGTAGTACTTACCATTGATGATATATATATATTTAATGCATTAGAAGACAAAGTATAATATGTATGAAAGTGAAAAGCTAAAATATCAATAAACTCTTCTAGGCGGCACTACACTTTTGCTCTTGTACAAATACCAGTTAAAATTGTATTTTAATTATTAGTTGAAATTACTCTATTACTCAAAATTTGTTAAATGTTAAACATTTGTTTATAACATAAATAATTAACTTAGGAAATTTGCTGAAGTACAATACGCCGAGCTAGCCTAAATACCCACAAGTCGAGTGTCGCTCAGATCCCCGCTATTATTCTTGCTGGAATTTTAGTATAAATTAAAAGGCACTGATTAAAAGAGACAACTTCTCCAGTCACTGTTCAAGTTAGCAGCACGCAGCTCCCGATCTTTAGTGTTCTACGCAATCCGGTAGTGGTAAGAATTCCTTTGACTATTTTACTGTTTTTATCTCTATTTCTGTCATTTACTGTCTGTGTTCGAATTTACTGCTGTATTATTTTGTCCGAAGTGCCTGTTTTCCGAATAAGTCAGAGATATTCAGGACATTTTGCGATTCATTGATGAAAGTAGAGTTATCTATTTAACAGCTAGGAACGGGAATAATCAGTTGTCATTATTTGTTGGTGACGTCAGGATAGAAGTCTAAGGCCTCGTATGTGGATAAAGTTCCATCTTAGTCATAATTACCAGCAAGGTTCTAAGACCTCGGTTGTGGTTAGGACCTCACTAGGCAAACGCTTGGCGGCATTAAGTGAGGTTTTAAGGTCTCGTATGTGGATAGTGCTTCGGGGTGCAATGTATTAGCCGTTCCATCCGACACACGTAGTCAATAAACCATAATAACGGACATTAGGAAAGATATACCTCGATCACGATTAGAAAGTCATAGATACCGTCTGTTCCTGGACTGACCTCTTGCACTTGTGTCTTGCTTATACCCCGTAACCATTTGCACCTGGATATATTGCTGCACCGACCGCTTGCCGTAACACCGCCTCATTAACCGCTTGCTGTATATACCAGCAGTACCAGTTTCCGTACCATTGCTTTATTTTGACCACTTGTTTGCTTTTGTAGATGGTTGTAGTAAACATTTAAATATTTTCCGCCGATAGTAATACCGTAGTAATAGCTTCCATAAATTAGGTGTACTTGATATAAACGATCACCGTTCTTACATTAGCATAACCTCTTGGTTGGTTCCTTGTTTGCTTCCTTGTAATATGGCTTAGTATCTACGTTGCATTATAACATAACTGTTGTATTTATTTATTATTGGTTTTTTATTATTCTGTGAAGCAATCTGAAATAAAATAGAGGAAGTAAAATTAAGGCTCTGCCTTTTATTTAAAACGAATGTATAAGTAATAAATCGGTTTGTACACCGAGAGTCATTTTCGGCAGATAAGCTAAAGTTGTCCAATGCTACGCAGCCGACAACCATACACACAGACCCCTGGACATACCGTTTCTTCACTGAGTTATCCTAGCTTCTATCATACCGCTGATAGAATAAAGTGGTGTTCCTATACTTTAAAACAGGAACTGGCGCTGGAGAACTTACCGTAATAAAAATTGCAAAGTACCACTGCACTGCTGTACTAAAGGGTGCCAAGTTGACTAAATTACACATGACATTACAATTTCTTAATTGTAGTAAGATAGAGTATACTGAATCGGCCTCGAAAGTCTTAGAGATCCTTCTTCATGTGTGAAAAACAAATAACCAGCCAGAAAATTAAAATATAAATAAGTTTAATAATAAAATTACAGTAGGCGAAAATCTACAAAAAATTCTTACAATACGTTATATTATTAGATGTTAAAAAAATTAATTATAGCAAAAAAAAATTTTGTACAAAATTATAAGTGTGAACTAAGCCACAAGAATAAACATATATAGATATTAACCCACTAGGGTAGATACAAGGTAATATTTTTAATTATAAATTATAAAATACACAGTATAGCAAAAATAGCAAACGATCTTTAAATAAACAATCTAAACACTTATCTTAAAATACAGCAGCGCAAACAGCTCCAGGCCCCAAAATATTCTGTTCGAACTGGGTTGACAAAATCAACTACGGTATAGTCGTAAACCTTCACTAGGATTCCTCGTGGTTGCTCCAATAAGTGAATACCATATAAAAGTTTCCAATACATAAGTTTTATATATTAGTTCAATACTAAGGACAAGCAGTATAATATAATTATTCAGAAATGAACTACCATTAACTCGCTAAACTTTCAAAAACCAATATCCAAGTTCTAATTCAAAAATAAGGTTTAAGTTTTTATACTTGTACAAAGAACTACCAAAAAAACTGTAGGTATCAAAACGTAAGTTTCAAAATGTACGGTGCTAAAATGCACGGTGTCGAAACCGTCCAGCAAATGTAGACGTTTAGTTTGTCAATAAATCTGATTCATAAATCAATAGCAATTAATACTTCTGTAATAATTAACAAATGAAGATGTAGACAATTTTATCCGAAACTATCTTCGAAGCAACCAAAAACTAAATGTGCTTTAACATAAGTCTATACTTCGGTAATACTAGCATTATCATGCACTTTATGAAAGTGGTCAGAGAATGTTTAACATGTTACCTACCGAAATTAAATACCAAAAGAGCCTTTCACAATTTAAACAAAAACTTAAGCAATTTCTAATCTTGTTTGTTACACAATATGTGAATTTATTTCAGTTTTGCAAAATACAAATTACCATATTAATACTATCATATCTATTATAAATTAACAATTTTATGTGTGCCATAAAGTTTTATCTATTTATTGTAAATTTTATTTAACAAACCTTTTGTATATTTGTGTTACATTATGTTATTTATATATTTTGTGACTAGTCTTATCTACAACATGTAGCCAAATAGATTAATAGAATTATTATTATTATTATTATTATTATTTTTTCGGTTTCCCGATGCCGGTCAGTCCTCCCGTGGACTCCGACGCCTCACGAGAGCGCGCCGGCGCATCAACTACAGCCACTCCCCACATCCCGCAGGGTTAGTGACTGTAGATACCAGAATCGTGTGCCCTAAGCAGACGGAGAGAACCCAGAATGACCGCCTTCTGCATTTGACCTGCCAGTCACCGTATGATCTTCAGTTCTTGAGAGCAGCGTAGGCTTTATCCCTACGAGTACACCGATAATAAGGACGACCATTTTGATCGAGTAGCCTGGGTACAGCACTTGGAGCTCGTACCGGAGATCGCGATATTTAGTCCGTTTCTCCTTCTCCTTCAAGGTGATGTTTTTCTCCGCAGGTGCCGAGAACTCGATGACATACATCACCTTGAGTTGATGGTCGAGGAGGACTATGTCAGGCTTGTTGGCTTGGATTAGCCTGACAGTCAGGAACGAATAGTTCCAGTAAATCCGGCATTTCTCGTTCTCGACAATGGACTCAATATCTCCGGGGACGTAAGGCAGCACTGGTGTCTGGTCTGCCCCGTACGAGTGCCTTAGATGGTAGTATAGCACTCGTAAGGCCGCGTTATGTCGGTGGATGTAGGCCGAAATCGCATATATAGGGCATGCAGAAAGTAAATGCATGAGCGATCCCGGCGCCTGATGGCAGGTCTTGCAGTTGATATCAGGAACCTCTACACGCCACACGCGGCTACGGTAGACCAAGGTGTTGATAACACCATCTTGGCAGGCCATAATGAATCCCTCGGTCTCCGACTTAAGCCCTGCTGACCTTAGAAAGGCGAAGGTCAGCCTGGTCGATAAACCCAGTGTTTCGATGTTCTTATAGAAGACATTATGCTGGGGTTTATCGACGTGCTGCCGAAACAGATTTTCCTGTTCGGCAGCTCTAATTCGGGCTTTCAGACGATTTGGCTGAAGTTCGATGACTGACTCAACATCAGCACCTCGCTGGCCTCTTCGCCTGATGTCAAATGCGACACCGAGTTCATCTGCGGCTCTTTTTGCTGCCTTGAACAATCCTGCTCCCACTCCTACAGTTTCGTGATGTTTTACGAACCGCAAGAGGGGATCTGAGCTCCTGAGTATGTTACATGCCATACTCAGTACTACTCTGCCATGCGTACACTCCAGGCTCAAGAGTCCTCGGCCCCCCGTTGACGTGGGAGGTACACACGAGGAACGGACGATCTAGGATGAATACTTCTGTGAATATTCATCATCTTGCGGGTATCTCTGTCTAATTGACGAAGCTCATCCACCCTCCACTTTACTACTCCGAAGGAGAAGAGCAGAATTGGAACGGCAAGCATATTAGTTGCAGACACCTTGTTCTTCCCCGAAAGTTCGGAAGACCAAGTCTTTCGGAGGCGGTGTCTGTACTTGCCGCGGAGAGAATCTTTTATTTGTGATACATCCTGGATGTGCCTTTGTTGCACACCCAGATATGTATAGGTCTCTCCGGCATCCAGATGTCTTAGGATGCTTCCGTCTGCGAGCTGCGCATCTTCAGGGAATTCCCCGCATCGTCCTCTCTTGAGGTGGACGACTGCACATTTGTCCAACCCGAACCCAATTGCCCGCGTATATTCTTCGACCACCCTAAGAGCGTTTTGTAGTTCGCGCTCTCCGGAGGCATAAAGTTTAAGGTCATCCATATAAAATAGATGGGTGACCTTATGCCTCCGGTCGCTGGGTGGCCCACATTGATATCCGCGGGTTTGGCGGAGCCCAACAGACAACGGCAGCAGTGAGATGCAGAAGAGGAGAGGACTCAGGAAGTCACCCTGGAAAACTCCTCTCCCAATGCCACCTGCTCTGTCGTGACCCGCTGTGCACCTGATGTTATGGTGAAGCGGGTCTTCCAGAGCGGCAGCAGCTGTTCTATGCATCTCACTAGTGGTGCTGGTACCGCAAGACATTCGAGCAAGTACAACAATAGCTCATGCGATGTTGTATCAAATGCCTTGCGGTAATCAATCCAGGCCATGGATAGATTCCGCTTGTATTGCACAGAATCCTGTGTAATACAGCGGTCTATCAGCAGGCTGTCCTTGCAACCTGCCATGCCCTTCTTGGCACCACGCTGTTCGTGTATCTGCTGGAAGACCGGATCAACAGACCTCAGCGTCTTAGCATACAAGATACGTGTAAATATCTTGTAGCAGGAGTTAAGGTAAGTGATCGGCCTATAATTCCTCGGGTCGGAAAGATCCCCTTTTTTGGGGATAAGCGCAGTACGTCCCTCGACGAACCAGTCCGGAATCTGCTGCCCCTCATTCAACCATGAGTTGAAAACTCGCGCCAGACGGCGGTGAGTGGAAGGAAATTTCTTCCACCACCAGTTGTTAATGCCGTCTGGGCCCGGGGCAGAGAAGTTCTTGGTACCAACAAGTGCTTGTTGGACTTCCTCCGTACTGATTGCCGGGCACACTTCTTCTGGCTCTTCAAGATGTCTGTGACACAGAGCCTCAAAGTGTGCAATTGATGGAGTGTCGCTATTGAATGGACGCGTCGTTTCGTAGATTCCCTTTCAGACCGTTTCGACATCTTCTACAGTCGGCGGATTCTCGACAACACGCTGTGGCTCTTGAAAGAGGCGGGAAGGATTCAAACGGAACAAATTGTTTTGTTCCATACTCCTCACCCGCCTCTTCAATGTTTTCTTTATCGCCATGAGCGCTCGGATCCTATCTAGACAATGCTGCTTGATGGTAAGCATCACTGTCAGATTTAGAGTATGGTGTTGACGTCTTAATCCGGCAGCTATGCCCCGGATCCTGGTAGTAAAAACTCTACCAGTCGTCTTATATTCCACCATACTCTGGATCCGAGAAGCGTGTTGTCTGGCCGACTGTATCTTGCCCTCGATTTTTTGTACACGCCGCTTGGCTTTATCGACCACGTGATTGGTTGACCTCTCACGGGGGGACGACTTGCTTCGCGGCGTTGTACACGGCACAGTTGATTTGCCAGATGTCTACATCTTCTGGAATTTCCTCATCGATGACCGCATCCATTCTAGCCAGGTCTTGTGGCTTTAGGTTAGCCCTGGTGTTAAGGCTAACCCTCGTCCTTAAGTCTACACCGGTGAACTCTAAAGGATGTTCCCCATCAGCTGGTAATTGCCGCGGTGGGACTGCGGCTGGCAGTTCTTCCAGCTGACGGGGTGCCCTTACGTAACCTGTACGTAACCCTATTATTATTATTATTACTAAATGCTCTCTATTAATTTCTTGAGAGAAAAAGAAGAACTTTTTTCGAAACTCTGGCGATTTAAAGCCAACGAGGTTAACAAAAAATAATATTCTGACGTTGTATCTGTCAACTCAACAACGTTAAAAATTACTACATATTTGGCCTTGGACATTTCAAACGAGTGGTAGGACGTTCACCAATTCATGTTGGGAGACTAATATTTGTGTACTGACTTTTAGGATGTAATAATGCCCATTGTTTGATACGTCACACCCTCAGTTAAGGAACTACAAGCAATTTAAAAGTATAAAAAAAGCAACAATGTTTAATAAATTTTCGACATATTTTAACAATATGCAA
>JANEYF010005684.1:0-25612 GCA_029963845.1 Rhamnusium bicolor | reverse complement strand
GCGATTTTACCACTAGGTGGTCCTCATCGGCAACATCTACAAATCAATCAGTGATCACTGATCAGACAAAGAATTCCTTCGATTCAATCGATTCGCGATCTGTTTTGGTTTCTGGTTTCTTTTTACGGTCTTTACTGTCTTTAGTTTGTGTGGCTGGACGTTAGTAAAAGCAGTAGTTAACTGGTATGAAAACAAAATTATACTAAAGTTGTAGACGAAATATCATTGTTAATGTTTGTTTTAGATATTAAATTTGGTCTGGTGCGATATAAATCTGAATTCACGAAGTATTCCTGTTCCATGCAATACAAAATGGCAGCACCTGGAAATTAATAAACTCGTAAGTAATACAAATATGTCAGAAATTTAATAGTTCTCTCCATTACTTTTAACAATGTAGTTAGACTACCCTTGAATAAAAATTTAGGGATTTGACACTGAATTTTATAAATTCAACTTGCACGAAAATGAATTAAAATTCCACCAATTTTATTAGAATCATAGTAATAAATATTATTTTAGGTAAAACTTGTTATTTGGTGATTGAATATACTAAGTAGTAAAATAATAGATACGAGAACAATATGTATCTGTCAAGGCAGTACCTATTAAGTGACGACTTTTGGGAAATAACTACCTAAGTACATATTGGTAATCTAATAAAATAGAAGAACTTGGCTGTACTTGGATACCTAGTTGAGCAAGTACATACATACACAATATGTGAAGTGAATAATAATAAGTGGTATATAGGTGTTATTGATTTTCTCTTTTATATTGTCTTTTAAAGCTGTGCGAGTTAGGTTAGGATAGTTACTCTGTTTTTTGGGTTGTAATAACTATGTTGGAGATTTTCTTTGGTACAATTTGAGTAGAGAAAGTGTGTATACAAGTTTAAGATTAGTTTTTATTGTTACATACTTACTTAAGTTTGTTTGTTTCGTAAGCATAAATAAAGTGTATGTATGACTTGCAAGTAACCAACAACATAACTGATTCTTCAGTCGTGCAAAATTTGTGTGTGGAACCTTGTTTTCTTTTTAAGAAAAACTAATAAAATAACAATAGCTTTAAAATGTTGGAATAGTTATTATTGATAAAACTTTGTTAAATCTGTCTACTAAAAAGTAAGAATAATACAGGAGATATATTTTATTATGATAATACTAGTTGATATTAAATAATAGATTTATTTAGATTTTAAGTTAATTTTCATTATATCCTTGTTATCAAAGCCAATGCTTATAATTTCCAAAATTTTATTAGTTATGTAATAATAATGTAACTACAGTACCATGTGTTTTTTTATTTCAATTGTCGAGTATTTCTTCGACATAGTGTGTTAAAGTATGACTTAAATTGGTTGGGGATACAAATGAGGGTTAAGATAGTGAAACATTTCTCCATACTCTCAGATGATAATTAAAATTAAATGTTGCCTACCCCAATTTTCAAACATACTTAATTGAAGGTGAGTGAACATGATTTTCAGTATCTTGACGAGGCATAAATAAGGGAAAGTGCTCCTTTACTTTGTGAATATACTCAGTTATCTATATAATTATAAGTGTTTGTAATAATTTTCTTATTTCCGTTTTTTAGAAATATTTTGTTGATAAAATAGATATCTTACTATTTTGACTGTTCTTTTAAATGGGAATGATTTTCCTAATAAGTGCACCTGAGTGTATGTTAAATGTAAAACCGAGAGGGTATTAATCTGTATTAAAGATATTCAATATACTATATAGGTGTTAAGCAACGGGTGGATAATAAATTTAAACTTGCCTTCGTATATTTTATTCCCTAATCTAAAAAATGTATACTCTCCTCACCATTTTAACTGTTGTTTTTTTTAAATAAAGTATGATTTCTCTAATCTCGTAAGCCTATCTACCTATGTAATAAAATGTAAAACTAGGGGTCATAGTTTGGAGTAAAAGGCGGTCAATATACTTCTCGTATAACCAATAGCCAGATACTAGATTGGGATGTTTATTTGTATGTACGAATATGTTACTACAAAATGTTAATAAACCTTTTATGTAAGTTGATTGTTGCCTACATGTCTTGATGCGTGAGGGTGTGTGTGTTTTTTGTTCTAATGACACTGGTTTAAACCAACTAGCCAGTCTGTGTTTATGAGTAACATATACAATATCAAAATATCTTTTAGTTGGTTACACAATATTATAGAATGTTAGAAGTCTCTATTGTTCTTATTTAGGAAGTGAACTAATTTTTTAAAACTAATGCCTTCCAGCAAATTTAAAAATTTAAGATAGGTATGTCTGATACGTCTTGTTGAACATTTTTAGAGAGAGAGAGAGAGAGAGTACGTATTTATTTTGAGTACTTTGCTATTATCTATTTTAAAATAAAAACAGAACCGTCCATTGCATCTAGAAAAATACGTGAAAAATTAATAAACCTTAATTTTACATTTTGTATCCTAAAGATGCATTCTTTAGACAAAATTTGCAACTGATTCTGACTTTGGTAATTAATTATTTAATTTTATACAATACGTAATCTTTTTTTGCCCACTTAGTTTGTTATGTTAATAGACGGTAATTATTAAAATGTTTAACATTTATTAGGTTTATCTTATGTATTCCTTGCTTTATTATGATACTAGTATTGCATTTTTGGCGTTGTTACCGGAAAGTTACCTTAAATTTATTTTAGGTATGTAATTCTATAGCATGCTAATATTTTTAAATATTTTTATTATCTTTTAATTTCAATACAATTTAAGAACTATATGTTTGAACGATTTCTCTCCTTAATACGAATTCTTCTTGGTAAAAATGTTTAAAATTTATTAAGTACCTATAGGTACCTTACGTATTCCTTACTTTATTATGAAATTGATATTACATGTAAATATTGTGTCCAAAAAAAGCCATCTTGAATTTATTTTAGGTATATCATTATATGACATGTTAATGTTTTCCATAACTTATGAATGAAATTTAATAATTATATTTTGTTCTAGATTTCTCTCTCCTGTAAAACGAATTCTTATTTGTCTTACATCAGGTTTAGGTAAGTACCAAGCAGGGTATATTAAATAAAATTTCTGTAAACGAATGGTTCAAATTATTTTAAGTTTAAAATGAATATAGCTTGTTGATTTACAACTACTATATTTTCAGGTTGTGTATGTGGAAAAAATTCAAACGTTTGTTCTGATTGCAATTTCATTTAAATAACTGTAGTGCTTGTTGCCAAATGAGCTACTTGTTCGGTACATATTTTTTTTGTTGGTATATTTTTGTTAAAGTTTTAATTATCCTTGATATTAAGCTGTATCTTTGGCGTAGTACGTAATCAATGCTACATACCACGGTAGGTGGTCTATTTAGATAAAGTTTATATGAAGTAGGTATAATTGAATAAAATTTACCTCAAATAAGTATTTATTGTATTATAAGCACCCTTGTGTGTAATTAATAAATGATACCAGTGTTGATATACTGTATCATTAACTAACTATAGAGTTGATAAATGTGGGTTAGTATTACATATTTATTAAATTTCAATATTCCTCCTTAAATTGAAAATGGATGTGGTGTCTAGAGCTCTGAACATCTGTTTTAAACAGGGGTGTGTCTGAACTGAGTCTGTTGCGGTGCTTCGGTGTGGTTGATATTCAATTTTTATTAATAATATTGTACTTCATGTTTAGGTCTGTTATGAAATTGAGAATCTATTTTTTATAATTTTTATTATTTCAGGTATCTCACTTAGGAACCGTTCGTACACTACCAGTAGAGGTCGCTGTTTTATATGTCACCGATACTAATCTGTCTTTATATATTAAGATCTGATAGGAAACTGATTAGTTGCTAGTTCTTCTTGTTTGTTGAACGAGGTAGTTAGTTATATACTATTTACATTGCCAAAACTATAACTTCAAAGTAAAAATGGAAAAATTTATTATTGTAAAAGATTTTGTAAAGAAGGTACGTCGTTTCAATCTTGAGGGGCGCACCCTCGAATTCAAATTGAAGGCAATACCAATAAACGTAGAGCCTGTGGGATGGGTACGAGATGCCATCAATCAAGTCATCCAAAGGGGTCACCGAGGGCCTTGCTCCAGGTGACAAAGTGGGGTTTTCCTTCTGCTCCACGGACCTCAGGCGCGGCGAAGGATGGGTTCACTTCAAGCCTGTGGAAGAAGTGACCTTTGACCATATTTGGGATGTTATTAGCAGCATTTATCAATCCAACTCCACAGGGCTCAACACTGCAACATTCTGTCTAGGTGTGACTTCAGTGAAGATGCCAGCAGGAAGAGGAAAGGGGTAAAAATTATAACTCTTTTGAGGAAGAGTGCGGTAAGCGACGGGGCATCATATCTATAAACAATAAAGACAATATGTGCTTACCTCGTGCTCTCATAGTGGCTGTCGCGTGTGTTTCCAAGGACAAGGACCAAACTAAAGTACGTAAAGACACCGGAAAGATACAAACTCAAAGAGCTCTTCAGTTATGTACTGATGCCGGTGTTATTATACCAGAGGGGGGTTGTGGGATCCTTGAACTACAAAAGTTTCAGCAACATCTACAAAAATATAAAATTATTGTGTATAAATATGGTTCTAAGGGGCGCGACATTATTTTCAAAGGTCACACAGAGGGTCCTTCGTTAAATTTACTTTACCATGAGAGACACTATAACGTAATTTCATCCTTGACGGCTGCTTTCTCGTGTATTTATTATTGCGAAAACTGTCACGTGCCCTATGATCACAAAAATAAACACAGATGTGGTGGAACGTGCATCTGCTGTCAGCAATCACCAGCTTGTGCTCAGGCTTTGAAGATAAATTGTGATGATTGTAAGAGATCGTTCAGAGGACAGACATGTTACGATAATCATAAGATGGCAGGGTCTATGGGAAAAAGTAGTGTATGTGAAAAAATAACCCGATGTGTTGAGTGCTACAAGACGGTACAAACTGGAAGACAACACACTTGCGGGGAGATCTATTGTAAAGTTTGTAACGTTCATGTACCTTTAGATCATCTGTGTTTCATACAATCCGATACCGTCAAACCGAAGATGGTGGACACTTTATTTTTATTTTATGATATGGAGACGAGGCAAGAAAAAGTACTGCAAGATGACACCTTCATACACGAACCTAATCTGTGCGTGTTCAAGCAGTGCTGTGATGCCTGTATAGACTCTGAGATGGAAATTTGTGATAAATGTGGTTCTAGATTGCAAGTATTAAAACATAAACCGGTTGAACGCTTTGTTGAAATTCTTTTAAATCAAAGAAAAATTATCAAGCAGGTAGTGGTTATCGCCCATAACGGTCAGGCGTTTGACCATCAATTTATTTTGAATTATATACTTACTCAAACTGACTTGAAGCCAGAGCTCATAATGAGAGGGTCAAAAATTATCATGATGACAGTGGGAAATGTTAAATTCCTAGACTCACTTAATTATTTTCCTATGGCACTCTCTAAATTACCTAAAGCTTTTGGATTAGGGGACGACTTTAAGAAAGGTTACTTTCCTCATCTATTTAACACTACAGCCAATGCAAATTATGTCGGGTACCTCCCACCTATCGAATACTACGACCCCAACAACATGAAAGAGATTGATAGAGAGATCTTTTTGAAATGGTATGAGGAACATAAAGCAGACCAATTCGATATGCAGCGTGATCTCATGGAATATTGCATTTCTGATGTTAAAATTCTCACTACAGCATGTCTCAAATTCCGCCAACAACTAATGGAGACTGGAAACGTTTGTCCGTTCACCGAGGCATGTACCATCGCCTCCGCCTGTAATAAGGTGTTCAGACGTAATTTCCTTAAACCTAATACAATTGGCATCATTCCAAAGGGCGGTTACAGATGGCGGGACAATCAATCTAAAATTGCTATCCAATGGCTTGTATGGGAAGAACTACAAAGAGGTATCACTATACAACACGCTGCCAACGGGAGGGAGGTTAATTTGAATGGAGTTAAAGTAGATGGGTACTGTGTGGAAACAAAACAGATCTTCGAGTTCCACGGCTGCTACTTCCATGCCTGTACCAGTTGTTTTAAATATGGCAGAGACGTTCCCCTGCATGAAGATCCCACCGAGACATTAAATTTCCGGTATGAGTCTACAGTAACCAAAACAGAAAGGTTGAAAGACCTAGGGTATGAAGTAGTGGAGATGTGGGAGTGTGAATTTAGAAGGCAGCTAAAAGAAAATGAAGAATTCAGAACTCACATCGAAGGACATCCTCTGATTACATCCACTCCTCTAAATCCTAGAGATGCTTTCTACGGCGGGCGAACGGGGAACACATTTGATTATTACAAGTGTCGAGAAGGAGAGAAAATTAAGTATGTAGACGTCTGTAGTCTATATCCATGGGTTTGTAAACATGCGAAGTTCCCTATAGGCCACCCGAAGATTTTCGTAGGTGATGAGTGCCCAAAAGATATTGCTGATATTGATGGGGAAATAAAATGTAAAATCTTACCCCCACATGAGCTCTTCCATCCTGTACTACCTATGAAAATGAATGATGTTAATGTTCGTTTTGTGCCGTACCTGTGGCGAACAAATGAACTCTGGAGAATGCAATCACACAGATGAAGAAAGGGCTTTAACAGGTACGTGGGTGGTGGATGAGGTGATAAAGGCTGTGGAAAAGGGATACAAAATTCAAAGAATTTATGAAATTTGGAAGTATAACATTGAACAATATGACAAAGCTGAAAACATTTCCGGCTTGTTCACAGAAATGATGAACAAATTTATAAAAATCAAGCAACAGGCTTCTGGCTGGCCTAGGAGCTGTGTTTCTCAGGAAGAACGAGAGCGCTATATAGAACTGTTCCTGGAGCGAGAGGATGTAAAGTTAGAGTTTACCGAAATTGCTGAAAATCCCGGCCTAAGATCATTGGCCAAGCTTATTCTGAATTCGTTCTGGGGAAAGTTTGGTCAACGAGAGAACCAGCCAAGAACAAAGATTGTTAACGATCCCGGTGAATTCCTCTGTATGCTATCGAATCCTGGTATATATGTAAACTCCGTGCTCCCCATAAACGAAGGTACACTTGTTGTTAATTGGGAATATAGGGAAGAAGCCGCTGATCCTTTAACGACGGTTAATGTTGTTATTGCAGCGTATGTTACCACCCAGGCTCGTTTAAAATTATATAGTTACCTAGAGCAGTTAGGAAAAAGAGTTTTATATTATGACACAGACTCCGTCATATATGTTTCGAGAGAGGGAGAATATAATGTCCCGATAGGAGGATTTGTTGGGGACATGAGTGATGAATTAGAGGGTTATGGGGTTGGTAGTTATATTACAGAATTTGTCTCGGGCGGCCCTAAGAACTATGCATATAAGGTCTTCTCTACCAAAAATCAGAGGGAAGAAGTAGTTTGTAAAGTTAAGGGTATCTCCCTCAATTATGCTGCCAGTCAACTAATAAATTTTGATTCCATCAAAAATATGGTTCTTACACCCACTGAACCTATTTACATAACATCTAACCGTATTGGAAGAACAAAAGAGCATGAGATCTTTACAAGAACTGAAAGTAAAATGCATAAACCAAACTCGACAAAAAGAAAGTTTGCCCAAGATCACAGTTCTGTTCCTTATGGGTATAAAAAATTCAAAACGTGTTAGAATCACATGCTTTTGACATTATTATTTTGTACAACAGTATATATTTAACATAAGTTCTTTGTCGTTGACGTTGGTGATATGACCGATGAGCTGGAAGCGTACGGTGGTGGTTCCTATATTACGGAGTTTGTGTCTGGTGGCCCCAAGAACTATGCGTATAAAGTGCTTTCCACCAGGGATAACGAGGAACAGGTGGTGTGTAAAGTAAAGGGCATCTGTTTGAACTATTCTGCATCTCAACTGATAAATTTTGATAGCATTAAAGACATGGTTCTCAACGCCTCTGACCCCGTACACATAATATCTAGAAATATTCGCAGAACAAAGGAACACGAAGTGCTTACGAGAACAGAGGCTAAAATTTACAAGCCTAACTACCAAAAGAAAATTCTCTGATGACCATAGCTCTGTACCCTACGGATATAAGAAATTAAAAATTTAAGTTATCACTTTTCCTATGTTTTTTTTTTGCTTTAGTATAATGTAATATCAGTATATTAAAAGTTTTGATACATGTGCTTTTTAGCTTCTAAGCCTGTATATTGATGTCACATTTAATAGTAAAGACTATTGTTGTAAATATTATGTTCAGGCATTGAATTTATAAAACTACTTATATGTAATTTATGCCTTATATTGAAATTATGTATGGAGAATTTAATAAACAGTTCAATCCGTATTTGCATATTATTTTCTTGTCCATAACACATTCGAAAATCGTAGTTTATTGTGAGCTTTATTTGCTTTGATAAAACATTGTTTACCTTTCAATAAAATAAAACTGAATATAAAATCGTCGTGATAATCAGGAGGTAGATTGTCTTGTGCATATGTTTATCGAGGTAGTCTGAAATTATGATAAAGGGGTATTGTGTTACCTGCCCTTGATTTTGTCTGTTTTTTAACAGATTGTTATTTTATGTAATATCATTGAGTGGTGTTTGAATCATGTATTTTTACACCTTTTATTTTTTTCTTGTATGCATAAAGTGCATTTGTATTTGAGTCGATCATACCCTTGAGCTCTATTTTTAGATTTACATCACATACATATTTGCATATATTACCTACTAGTCTGTACAGGTTAATAGAGGATGACGGATGTCCAGCCTGATCTATTCCAGTCGCTGACCCGGATTAATTATATCATATATTTCTGTGCATGCGCGGTTTCCCTACCTCATAATTTTCAGTAGTGTCATGTCATGCGCTAGACAGGTGTATGTGTGTTTTGATGACTTTAACAATGCCAGGCGACTCTGAAATAAATGTGGTGGGGGGTGCCCAAAGGGGGGCCTTACCTACTACGCGTTCACAAGAATTTGCCTGAGGATGATATGCGGCATTATATACAAACTCGCAGTCGTATGATTTTATCATTTTGCGGAATCGATCACTAATATATTGCCTACCATTATCACATATAATCCTCTGAGGAATTCCATAAATGAGAAAAACGTCTTCGTCGAGAAATTAAGTAATTGCTGCAGTGTTTGCAGTTTTAAGAGGACAAAGTAAAAAGTATTTAGAGAAAATGTCGTGTACAACTAAAACAAAGCGATTCCGTTTTTTGGACAACGGCAGAGGGTCAATTAAATCTGTACAAATACATTGCCATAGGTAGTTAATTACATGAGGAGCTATAACACCATGCGAAATTTTTTGTTCGGTCTTTTGAGATTTACAAATTTGATGACCTGCGGAAACATCATTATGATTTTCCAAAAGAACGGATCGTCGCAAACTTTTAGGGATGACAGTTTTCTAGTCGTACTCATTGTGATACTGTTGATAATCCGAGATGACCAATTTATAGATTCTGTTATTGTCAATTTTGAAACTTGGATATTTATGGGGTTTCGCGAATATTTTGTAACAACTTAGAATACCAATTATCGTGATCACCTTCAGTGACATCTATAACACAGCCAACCCTCGATAAAGCATCTAGTACAGCGTGCATGGCACCTTTTCGATGGATTTTTCTAAAGTCGTGACCTTGAAGACGGAGAGCCCAACGTAGGTCAAACCTACCACTGGGATTTTTTATAGACTACGCAGTAACTTTAGACTATAATGGTCGGTGATAACAGTGAAATGAACACCCTCTATATACGGCCTGAATTTCTCTACTGAATAGACTAGAGTTAAGCATTCTAATTCTGTGGTGCTGTATTTCGCCTCCTGCGCCGTCATAGAACAACTCGCATAAGCAATTACTTTTTCACCATCAGGAAACTCTTGTGTCAATACACAACCAAGTCCCACCTGGTTAGCATCATCGGTTTGAATGGTAAAAGGATGAGAAAAGTCGAGGCACGTTAAAATAGGCATCTTGAGCGGCATCATCCCAAATAAATTTTTGAGACTTCCGTGTTGGTCTTGTCAAAGAAGATACGCGAGTAGCAAAATAGCAAAAAACCTACGAACTTCTCGTGGTGTCCGTGGAGTTGGGAGTTGACCTATTCTATTTTTGCAGGATCAGGCCTTAAACCGTACTTATTGACAATATATCCTAAATATAATTGACTCTTAACAAATTCGCAGTCAAACCTGAAACAAAAAGTCTGTCAAAAACTTTACTTAACACCTCAAGATGAGTAGAAAAATCGGGAGTAACAACGAAATATCATCAAAGTATACAAACACGAACGGTTCCAAATCTGCACAAAAATTGTCTATTAATCGTTGAAAATACGCTGGAGCATTTTACAGACCAAACGGCATCCTGTTAAAACGATAAAGGCCTCTCTCAGGAACTGTAAATGCTGTATTTTCCTTGAGGTCTCATCGAGAGGTATCTGCCAGTATGCGCTCTTCAAATCTATAGACGATAATATCGACGCTCTTAACCTATCTAGTGTCATATTTATATAGGGGATAGGATAAGCATCTCGTTTCGTGATCTGATTGACTTTTCTAAAATCGACACAAAACAAGTATCGTTTTGTGTCGATTTACGTTGGATTTTTTAACGACAACAAGAGAGGACCAAGGTGAATTGGATAAATCAGTGACACCAAACTTCAGCATTTCATCCACTTCTATATTAATAATTTTTTGCATGTAAGGAGAAACAGGATAATATCCTTGTTTTATGGGAGTCGCGTTCCTTGTATCTATAGTGTGAAATATTCGTTTTGCACAACCCAGTGATTTACTTTGCCTACTGAAAAAGTTATTAGTTAATTCGATTAACGCTGGACATTGATCTGCTGTCAATATGTCCTGATATACCATAGAGCATACTTGTGTTGCTGCGCCAAATATATAAGTATTAATAATTAACGAGGGTACAATGTTCATGTCCTTCCAAAAGTCCACCCCAAAAATAATATTATCACATACCTGGAACTACCAAAACCATAATTAACATAACCTTATCATCTAACCTAATCGAGGACTGAACAACACCCAACACGTCACAGCTTAAACCGTTAGCAACAGTTACAGTCGAGACGGTTGCTTCTAATTTCAAATTTAAATGTAACTCCTGGAGTTTAAATCAACCTGAACTACCTATAACTGCACGTGACGCTCCGGAATCCAAGAGACCAACAAACGTTAATCCATATATTTCCACAGTTAATTAAGGACGAGGATCACCATCCCTACAAATAAATATGCTGCATATACCCTGACGTAAATATTCAACACCTACAATTTAACCACGTATTCAATGAATCATCATCCGGTTTTATAGTTCCCAAAGCCGTCGTCCGACTTATCGGCGACCTTGCGGAACGTTTCCTGAACAGTTTCCACAGGAATACAATTCTGAAAGGAATGACCTAGCTCGTTGCAATTCCAGCATTTTCGACCAATAGAGGTATCTACCGAGTTGACATGGTTTGTATTTAAAATTCGATTCCAGTTAATCAAATTTGACGGTCCAGGATCAGCTAAGTCCGGTTCTAAAGCACTATATTCGCTGCAGGCGAGGTTCGAGGTCTAGCTACTATTTTTCTGTTTGTTTCCCAACTTTTACATAACTTCCTAAGTTACTCCACGGTATGAATGTCTCCTTGTGAATCTAATTAATGTAGTAGTAGAGTAGGATATTTCTTTTTTAGGATATACAGCATCTCCTGCTCCGAGACGGGATTTCCTAACCTATTAAATAAATTTATCATACAGGCAAAATACGTTCCAATAGACTCGTTTTGATTTTGATTGCGAGAACGAATAAATTCCCACAGCTTTTCATTATGATCATGCGGCGAATATTCTTCTTTGAACAACCTAATAAATGTTTGCCAAGAATCAACCTGTGAACGAATAGAAGTATACCAAATCAAAGCATCACCCTTCAAAAGATCAATAATAGAATTTTTCAAATCCTGTTCCGATGTATTTCGAGCTACCCTGTATGATTCGATTTTTTCTAGAAAGGCGCTAACACAGACCAGTTGGCTTAGCATCAAAAGTAATACCCCACTGACTTACTTGAGTGTGGTTGTGATGAATGACTACTGTAGATCTAGCAGTAGACTGCGTTTCAGGTAAACCTTGGTTATCCTCTGAGTGAACATCGTGTGGTCCAACAGAAAAAGATCTAAACATTTTCTATCCATCTCATTTTCGATATATTCCAGCTGCTTTAGCAAATTGTTTATACAGTCACTCCATGTCTATGCACCATCGAGATCATCGTCAAACTGTAACCTACTTAACCTTCCATACAAATGCTGTAATATAGAAAAAATAAACTTCGCCTCCTCACTTTCAGCTTCTCCCTGAAAAGAGTGTACACATTTTTCTAAGTCTACAACCTTCGAGTTGCAAGTATTAACCTGTTCCTCGATGTTGGGATTAAATGACTCATGACCATGACATACAACAAAACTCTCGTTTTTCAGTTTGTCCTTTAATACCTTACGCATCGACCAGAAACTCGGAAATACCTCGTACTAACAGCTATTATTCAAGTTCGTCTCGCTTAAAATAAGATGGATCCATAGTTACAAAAGAAACAAAAAAAATTACGTAACTAAACTATATGTATACCGTGTGTCCCAAATTCGATGCTCACCATTGGTATCTTGGAAACGGTAAGAGCTACAAGATCGGTTGGGATAAGTTTTAGCAAATTTTATGCTGATTCCAAATCCGTAAAGAAATCACGGCTAACTGACACCGTTTTTGAGATTTTCAAAAAAAAAAATGAAAATGTCATTTATCTTTTTGACTGTAGCCAAGTAATCCTGGGTCAGAAAGGTTTTAGACTTTTACATTATTAAGACACTTTTTAGAGACTAATATTTTGGTGTAGAAATGAATGTTCGATATTCTGTTGTTTTCAAGATATCCGAGGTAACTTTTGTTTTTCTTATGGTAGTCATATTGAATTTTTCGTTTTTGAGATTGCGCTTAAAAAAGAGCTTTCAGGTGATGTATCACATGCCGAGGAAAAATTGTTTTTCAAGGGACTAATTTAAGAAAAGTTATCCATTGCCATGGCCATGGATAATCAAAAAGTTTTTGTAAAGCCAGATACAAGGAAGTTGCTTATTCAGACGGCGACTAATTATTATCTATGTACTTAAAATCTACTGTAAATTGCTTTATTTGTACAATTTTCTAAAAATATCAATTTTTAGACGATCATTAAAGTTTTATTTGTCATAAAATTGTCAATAAAGTGGTCAAAATTTGAACAAAGATGTCGTCTTCATCAATGGCATTCTTGCATGCAAAGTAGTTAGTAATTAGTAAAATTTGAAAAATGCTTTTCTAAAAACGACCAAATTCACACAACTTTCAGTAAAATTTAGTAGGCTGTGGTTTAAAACAAATAATAAGCATCACTGTTAGTTGACGTTGTTCAGTAAATAGTAGTTGCGTTATTGTAAATTGTTCAAGAATACTTATTACTGTTCAAGAGTGTGATTAATGCAAAATGGCGCACAAATTCTCAAATGAAGAAGAATTTGATATGTTAGAATGTTATTTAAAAGTAAATAGAAATTCGCAGAACGCATCGGCTTCCTATCTAGAAACATTTCGGGAGAGAATGCAACCACATAGAATAGTTTTTGAAAGAATTGTAAGCAATTTGTTAAATGGCGGGAGTTTTGATAATAAAAGAGACCAGTATGATATTGATAATGTTTACCGCACAAATAATATTATCGAAGCTATTAACAATAATCCCCGCATTTCATTGCGACAGATTGCAGGCGACACAAATATTCCTAAGACAACTGTACACAAGACATTAAAACAAAGGAAATATCATCCATACAAACCTATGATTGTCCAAGCTTTAAACAATAATGATTTTGGTAGATTTGAATTTTGGTTTAATCAGAAATGCGAAGACAACCTGATTTTCAATCGAGAGGTATATGGACCAATCAAAATCGTTTCACAAATTGTGGAGTCTTTACCAAGCACAATTATCACTACTGGGCCACAGAAAATCCGCATATAACTACGCAAACTAGGTTTGGATTCAATGTTTGGTGCGGCATGATACCTTTTCTCTTCCTATTATACTTCTATGATTTGCCTATAGACCTGTCCTTAATTATTATTTTTAGATCGCCATTTAATTGGTTCATTCATTTTTCACAATTTAACGGGAGCAGCCTATCGTGAACATCTAGAAAATCAAGTTTTACCCGAGGTAAGACAGCTTTTTACAAAACAAGAAATAAACGAATTGTGGTTCCAACAAGATGGCTGTCCTGCACATAATACTAGTAATGTTAAGACGGATATTACAGGGAAATTTTGGTAACAGCATAATTTCAAATATAGGACCAGTATTATTGCGTCCCCACTCGCTTGATATAACCCCTCCTGATTTTTATTTGTGGGGTACGGTGAAAAATGAAGTATATGATTTTGAAAGCTCGGAAACTATCAATATTTTGGAAGATAGAGTTAGGGACGTTTTCAGTATAATAAATGCCAATACTCTCAGAAGAGTAGTCAGCTCAGTTAGGCGTAGATGCCAAAAATATATTCAGCTAAATGGAGGTCATATTGAACAGTTTTATTAAATATTCTTACTTCTTTACTATCATTTCTTCTGTTATGTTAATTTGTTGTTATAAAAAAAATGTTCTCCATTATGTATTTTAACAGAAAATTAAAATTATTTAAACATGTCAAACTGGTAACCTTAATATTACTGTCATTTTTTATAGTAGTTGAATTAGGTATATCTATGAAATCAAAATAACTTTTTGATTTTCCATGGCCGATTATTTTGTTTTGTTAAGTAATGGATAACTTGTCTTAAGTTAGTCCCTTGAAAAACAATTTTTTCTCGGCATGTGATACATCATTTGAAAGATCTTTTTTAAACGCAATCTGAAAAACGTAAAATCCAATATGGCTGCCATAAGAAAAACAAAAGTTACCTCGGATATCTCGAAAACAAAAGAATATCGAACATTCATTTCTACACCAAAATATTAATCTCCAAAAGATGTCCTAATAATGTAAAAGTCTAAAACCAGTCTGACTAAGGATTACTTGACCACAACCAAAAACAGAAATCACAACATTTTCATTTTTTTAGGAAAATCTCAAAAACGGTTTCAGTTAGCCGTGATTTATTAACGGATTTGGAATTAGCATATCATTTGCTAAAACTTATCCTATTTAACCGACCTTGTAGTTCTTATGGTTTCCAAGATCTCAATGGTGAGCATCAGATTTAGGACACGGTATATAATCTGTTCCTGTATATAACTTTTTTTTTATTAAAATTCTAACAAATTTTAAGTGAATGCAAACAGTACGCAAGGTACCGAAAAAGAAAAAAAACATGTAACGATATTTTTCGTAACTATTAATATTAGTAATCAATATTGAAAGAATATAATAAAAAAATATATTTGATAAACTTTAAAATTAAGTAAACTATATTAACCCAAAATAACCGGCGCACATACAGGGTGTCGCGCTTAAATGTGATACAGGCCTGTAACTCCTTTATTTTTTTGACCGATTTAAAAATGTTTTTTTTTTTTTAGAACGTAGGGTAACAAAAACTATCTACGTGTGGTACTGCTTTTTAGTGCAATACACGGCCAACTGGGATGCGTTTTTTTAGCATCAAAAACTGCTAATTGTCATTAGCGATTGTTTTTTAATTGATTGATTACATATTCTTATTCAGCATCGCTTAAAACGTCTTATCACCAAGTTTTATCAAATTCGGATCGTCTTCAGGCGAGTACTCCGTGATGTCGCTCTCGCGCTTAAATGTGATACAAACCTGTAACGCCTTTATTTTTTGGCCGATTTCAAAAAAAATATTTTTAGAATGTAGGTTAACAAAAACTATATCTACGTGTGGTACTGCTTTTTTTATTAGTGCAATACACGGCCAACTGGAATGCGTTTTTTAACGTCAAAAACTGCTAATGTTGCACCAACACTCTGTAAAATATTTCGTAGGAAAACTGCAAATTTCCTTGCAACCACAAACATAACTCTGAACATCTGCCTACTTCTCCTTGCTGAAGTATGAAGTATTTTTGGTTTGAATGGTACTATTTTGTATTTTTTTCAGACAGCGCCAAATACGAAATTTGTGAATATTTAAATAAACTTGCGTTACAGATACTGGATGCTGCATTATTTTTAAAATAGTTTAAGATATTTTATCCATTATTATTTCTAATTCTACCTTGATTTTCGTTTCGTCTTGAACGAACCCTGTTTTCTTGAAAAGTCTTTTGATTCTAGTCACTGTTGTGTGATTGATGTCTTGATGTTGAAGATTTATATTATTAAATTAATGGATGGGCTACTTGCCGTGTCATATGTTCGCCATGTCCTAAAAATTTAATTATGGAAACTTTTGTAAAATCAGTCATTTTCACAATTTCAAACCAAAATCTGTATTGTTTAAATCTCAGATTAATAATACTAGAAGATGAGTAACAAAACATAAAAAGTTGTCCGATTTATCTACATCCCACGCGAGATACGTAAATATTATCGCTGGTTCAATTCTTGTTGGTCAGAATCATGAACACAGCACGAAGAAACCTGATCGATGCCCGATCTGTCACCGTCTTGATAACAAATAGTGTTCTGTAAGACGACGTCTGTCATTTTAATCTGTGTTTTTAAGTGGTTTTAAAGTTTTATTATTTGGTACTGTGATTAGTAATCGATTTTTAGTTATAAAAAATTTTTGCAGTGATGTAGGTTTATATATTTCAAAGAAATCTCATTTGTTTCAGCATTGAAAATTTAATTCCTTCGCCACCATTAGTACCCAAGATAGCCAGGTATGTTAAATTTAAATATACAGGGCCCGCCACGTTAAACTCCTGGTCCTTACTTTTTATATTTTTTAAGCAACGGCCATGTCCAGCACATCAAATTGTAGATATTTTTAAGTTCCTTAGTAGCGTGCAGTGATCCAAAAAAACATTTTTTTTTATCACCACTGTATATTTAAATTTAACATATCTTGCTGTCTTGGGTACTAATGGTGGCGGACGAATATAATTTTCAACGCAGAAACAAGTGATATTTCTTTGAAATATACAAACCTACTTCATTGCAATAAAAGTAACATATTAACAAAACAGTTGATGCTTTGTAGGTATCTACTTTATATTATTTCATGAGGTATGAATGAGTGACTACTCACTATATTATTAATTTTCAATATAATTATCTAATAACCTGAACAGTACGTGTGACGTGCCTGGTGATAGTGTTACCAAGGGAAAGAAATAGGACAGTAGTGATTTTCAAGACTTTTAATCCAGATCTTTTAACAGCATAATCACTTTTTTAAGTGTTCTGAACACACGTAGTGCCACTTACTGACATTTTCCATTTTGAGAGCATTCAGCCAATTTTCTCTTCTCGTCAGATTCTCGGGAAATTTGAAAATTAAACACATTTTTTAAAACAACATTTAAAATTAAATTAAAAAAATATCAACAGACTTTAAAACATCTACAGTTTGTGAGCTACTTAAGAATGAACTTTCTATTCAAGGTAAAATAAATATTTTTGTAATAAGTATCTTTTTTTAACAAAATGTGGATTTTTTTCTGTTCAAATGCAATCAAATGTTTTTTATTTTTTATAAAGCTAACGTTAATTTTAGTCATTTTTGTGCTTTCACACTTTCGTATTCACGTATTATGCCGACCCTGATCTGTTTTGTTTAATTAACTGTGAAGAGATAAACAACCCCGTATTTTTCCTCCTTGGCCGCACACTACACACTAATTAGTCATTGTTTCTCAATAAATATTCACTAAATAAATCTTTATAATTAGGGCTGTCAAAAATATTCCATGGGACACTGGCGTACGCGAAATTAACTAATACGAGAAACAATAAACTGTTACAATTTATAACAAAGTATGTAAAACTTACCCTCTTAACTAGCTTGATAAATTAGCTTGCTTATCACAAACTGGAGAAGATGTGTAGCCATTTTGCAGCATCAGGTATGTTTCTATAGTTGTCTCAATAAGTGATGTTCGCTTTGGTGAAAATATATTCTTATATTTTGAAAACGACCGTTCGACATCTACTGATGTAATACACGCATACGTAAAATAGTCTTTGAACACACTTAACGGATCTGGGGCTGCACCATCACATATTTGTCTTAATATGGTAAAACCGGTGTCTTTATTTAACACACTTGAGAACTTTTCTTTAACGCGCTCATTTGTTGCGTCACCTACGTGTACCAGTAGATTTACTTCGTCCACTATTTGCAGTGACTCCGCTAACAACAACGCACTGTTTTCTATTTTTTTTAAGCTTTCATGTAATGGTTTATAGTTCTTCGCAATATTTTTTAAAGCTGTTTCAACGGAAATATCTTCGATTTTGTCTGGCTTTCCTTAATAGCTGCAGCCTCATCTGGATTGAATTGTAGTATCACAGCTTTTATTTGTTGGAAATATTCAGCATAATAAAAAGCTGCCTACAACAATGTTCCCCAACGTGTAAGAATCGGCTGTGGTGGTTCAGGAATACCGGGACACTTGCTATGAAATGCACGGAGACGTTTAGGAGATTTAAGAAAAACTTTTTTGTACTTGCTATTAATGCATCCACCTCTGGAAAACCTTTTCGAATAGTTTCTGCCACAAAATGTAAAGCATGCACTTTACACGTAACATGTATAAACGTACAACCTTATTCTTGCAAAGAACGGCCTACCGAACGCATTGTCACGGCGCCATCAGTCACAAACATCAACACTTGACTTTTTGACAGTTCAAATTTTCCTAACGTCTCCAGCACCACCTTGGTAATTGTTTCGCTAGTACACTGATTTAGTCTTTTGCTAGCTAGTAACAGTGTAACTGTCGGTTTAAGAGGGTCCAGTGCTCGTACTATAACATTTAAAATATATATTTTTTTACAATATGTTGTCTCATCAACAGATAACCACAGCTGTGTATTTTTTAATTCACATTTCATCTTATTTACCATGTCTACGTGTACAGTTGGTAGATAGTTACATAACGTTGTGCGACTTGGTAACTTCACCTGGGCATTGTATTTATTCCAGAACTCTCGAAATGGTTGTTTATCGAGTATATGCAGCGGAACATCACAGGCACTCAGCATTAATAGTAAATCAAACATAAACTGTGTTGTCGAAGGCACGCCATTTTTTATATTTATTTTTATAGTGTACACTATTTACGTGAAGTCCACAGTCACGCTTATACCAGCACATCAAATCTTTCTCGCACACTTTACAAATTATTTTAGCACCATCATAGAATAAATCCGGGAATTCACCTATGAATTTATTCACTTTGTCAGCAAATTGTCGTTTTCTACCCCTGCGTACATCTGCCATGCTTTATTATTAAATTAATATCAACAATACAGTACAACAAATAAAATAAAATGTGCTATTCTTCTAGTACTTGTCGAAGGATTTTGCTCTGCAATCTCCACAATGTTTTCTTCGGACGGTCTAACTGCTCGTTCTACATTTCCGTGAGTCCAGGAAATTTTCTATGTTCCCGAGAGAACTGAAAAATTCTGATGAAAGTGTGGCGCGACGATACTCGTCGACCAGGAAATCTTCGTTGCTATTTCCTCACGCCAACCCATGCATTGCCATCGCAAAACCCATTAACATAAATGATATTAGCGAATTCAGCATTAGTAAACTGATTAGGCATCTTTGAAATACGAAGAAATCGCGGAACAATTAGAACACCAAATAGACAAAATAATAATGTCAGAGTACTGACAAATACATAGTTCCTATTCTTTTCAATTTCAATATAAAACTGTATGTATCTGTCTTATATTATTGTTTTTACCGCTTCTTATCGACTATGTAGGAAGGTTTTTTTTTGCTGTTTTTTTTTTGCTATGTCTCAGAAGGGATATGGTTCCGAAGCATTTGAATAGACTCTATCAAACTGTTCCATAATTAATGCCCGGTCAAAGTGTTAGTTGTAATGCGCCAAATTGTTTTGTGATTTTTTTCTGAAACGGTTTAGGTGTGCCGTCAAAATTGATTCTCTATTCTGATGGCATTTCTTCTGAACCTTCCGAATCCGCTAATAATTTTCCAGAAATGCGATATAAAAATGTACTTTTTTTGTCAAAAACGAAGGCAGATTTTTACCGAGTCGGGCCCTGAATTTTTCAAAACCAAGTAGGCCATTCTGACAAGTCCCAGGTGAGGAAAGTTACTGGTAAATTAAATTTGATTACATCCAATCCGTTGCAGAGAATAGCTCTTTGAAATGTCAAACCAAATGCATAAAACACCCTTTATCTTCTTAACCAGTGGTCAAAAAATGTTATCCTTGGAGATATAGACTCTATCTGTCATTATTAGTCTATGGCACATTGCTCGCGAATCACCCTGTATATAATTTTTCTTAGCGAGAATGTTAGAATTACTTCATTATCAGCCACTAATGCATTTGCTTGATCATCATTATTGGACAATTCGGTATTGGAAGGCTGATTTAGATTAGGTTGATCATCACAATTGGCACAGAAAAATTTAAGAGTGTGCTGAAGTAGAATTACTAGTGATCCCGGCAGTAGTAGCTTTAACCTTGAAAGAATTCCAGGCCATGTGCGGCGTCTAATCGCGCATGTTATAGGTAATCGAAAATAATTAATTACATTAAAAAAAATCATTAGTATGTCTAGTGATGTAAGCTTGGATATACGACACGGTCATAATGAAAATGATCATCATGTCAGTTTGCATTGTGACGACAGAATGCCAAAATTGTCACTTGTGTCAAATATTAATATAACGACATCATTTTCATTATAATAGTGAAAACAAGCCGATTCCTGCTATTGTCTAATGTGACTGGAAGAAGTAGATTAATTACTGAATTAAAATGGTTACGTTTTCTGAATTGTTGATTTTTTAATTGAAAATTTAGAATGTTTTGTTTATTTGATTAGGTAGCTCACACAGGGATTATTAATAAGGGCAGTGCCATATACAAACGTCAGCTCAGTTGTATTTTAAAGCTGCGTTTTCACCAAATATCCAGTTTAACTCTATAAATCACTGTCAAAATTTTTCTGTATTAGTAATATCGAAAAACAAACATATTTAATATACAGTATTGGAAAACGTTTAATTAGAGTGCCTACTTTGTGTGTGTGCATAAAGGATAAAAATAGCAGTCATGCATGGGACAGAAAGAGATTTATGCATCAATGTTGCCTCATTGTGTTTGTGAAGTAAAGAGGGCACACCCCATCATATCCCTTCTTTCCACACACAGTTTATTGTACAGGTATTAGGTGTTTAGGAAAATTCTAGCGATTTGCAAATATTCTCTTTATCTAGAACTATAAGAAAAACAAAGACAGAGATCGTGAATTGTCTACTCGGGGTAAATTCTCCTAAACCCCTCAAAAACCACGAAGTTGCGAGCACGACCATTGGTATGCATAATTAGTAGCGGGACAAGTAGTAGCCAATAAATTATTCATCTTTAGGTCATGCGCTGCGATGGCCCGCCCTTCATCAGCAGGTAGCCAATGACACTGTTGGTGCTGTTTTGGTTAGTACATTTCAAAATGTTGTGGGGTATAGTTGTTATTTCTGTAAATAACTACGTATCCCTGTTTATTTCGAGAATTTCTAGTATTTGATGCATAATTGTTTTAAAAATGCATAAAAGAAACTCAGTGGCATTTCTTTGAGTAATTTGTGGCCATTTGGCGTGAAAATAAACTGGCATTATGCTATTAAATAAAAATAAATTAACAAATATTCTAACGAAAATAAAATTCTAAAATGAAATAGATTTAAAAAAACGCATTAAAAATGAAACAAAACAATTTTTTTTCTAAATGTTACTTTATAAGTGGCTCAAAAAATGTCGCCCTGTTGCGCCTGGAAATACTCTAATCGGTGATAAAATTCGTTTCTGACATTTAAAAGCATGTCAGGAGTCACACTCTGTAGGGTGGCAACAATTTTAGCACGTAACTCTTGCAAGTCACGCGCTCGCTCGTGTTCATGTTTATAAATTTACGAGGTTGCATATCCCCACAAAAAAAATCGTTAGGCGCCAAGTCGGGGGTCTTGGTGACCATTTTATTGTGCCTCTTCCACTTATAAGACGATCGGGAAAACTGTTGACTAAAAATTCTTGCACCTTTCTTGCATTATGAGCAGGAGAGCCGTCTTGCTGGTACCAAATCTCCCCGAAGTTGACGTCAAGAGCTTGAACAGCCAGCATAATCTCATTCTGCAAAATGTTTAAATATTTGTCGGCATTTAAGTTACCGTCAATGAAAATAGGACCAATGACATGATCATCTAAAATGCCGACCCAAACATTTACTTTTTGTGGATATTGAGTACGTAATGGCACACTCAAATGTTTATTTTCCCTGGACCAATATCGAACTACAGAAGGATTATGCCGGCCATGTATGGAAAAAGATGTTTCATTACTGAATAAAATATTCTTGATGAAATTTTCGTTTTCATCAGCCTTTTCCACCATGGTTTCACAAAAATCCATTCCTTTCGTACGGTCTTCAGGAAAAATTTCTTGGGTAGTCATAATTTTGTTACAGTGGTACTTATTTCTTTTCAGAATATTCCGCACCGTTCGCTCTTGTACACCGACTTCTTGCAAGATTTGTCTACTCGAACAAGATGCATTTACCTCGGCGAAACTACAGACATTGGTTTCTCGCCTTTCCCGATCTTCCGTTAAGTAAACTGTAGGCTCGTCTTCGTCATTTAAATGACTACATTTTCTGCAATTTGTCGCACATCCCACAGACTCAAACTTATGAATGATGTTTAATACAGTTTGAACTGTCGGGACAGGACGGTTTTCAAATGTAAAAATAAAGCGCCTGATAACTTCCTCAGCAGTATTACCGCCGTAATACCACTTGATCATTTGCACTTTTTCTTCAGTTGTATATACATACATTTTTAAGTTAAGGAGAAATGTCCGTTTAACTTGCCACGCTAACGGCTGACGCAGTAATAAAAGTAATGAGACAACAGCAACGTGAGAGCAGTTCACCACGTGATCACAAAATTGTTTATTGTAGTGTTGCCAGATTGTGAGAGTGTGATTATCAGAAAGTAACAATGAAATTACCAGATTTTAGAAAAAATTACCAGATACTTCAAATAATATGCCAATATTCAAAAACTTTATTATAAAAAAAAATAAATAAACAAAAGTAAAACTAAAGTATATTGAATAGAAACTTTTCAAATAATAACAATTGGCTGCCAAGTTGGCTTCAGAAATTATAATTATCATCTTCATTTTCGTTTATATTTTTGTGTAATAAAATGGAATTTTATGATTCTTTCACGTATTCTGAACTTAATAAAATACCATTTACTATGTTCGTCATTAATTGATTTTTGGTTATAGGTTTAATCTTTTTGGTTTTGAATAAATTACGTTAACCTTTGAAAAAATGCGTCCACATGTAGCACTGCGTGCAGTCTGCACTCATTGCAGAAAGAGGAGTAGAGCTCTCATTTTTCGTGCAGTGTAGCATTTATTATAATTAGAAAATAAATGAGCGTATGAAAAAAATCTCGTATGCCGCCCTACTACTAACTAGATGTCGCCAAATGTTCATCGCAGTTAGTAAAATGGAACAGTATTCATTGCATATTATGCACTTTACATGAAACGATTTTGGTTATTCCTCAAGGTGTAAATAATTTTATAAAAAAAGTGACGTTCCCAAAAAGTTATCGTAGATTAGCCATTATTAGAGGCTCCATTAACAACTACCTGTTAAAATTCCAAATTGTAAATTTTGGTAATTATCAGGCATCTGGCAACACTGTTGTTTGTTCTATCTAAAATAAACTTAGTGTAGAAAGGGAGGGGATCAGATGTGGAAGGGATGTGATGACTGAGGACTGGAGGCGTACTGGATTACATGTGGAAGGGATACGATGAGACGGAGAAGTGCCCTCGTTACTTCGTAAACACAATAACGCAGAAAAAGGCAACAGTGATACACAGTCTTTTTCTGTCGCATACATGACTTTGCTATTTTTATCCTTTATACACAAACACAAAGCAGGCACTCTAATTAAGTTTTTACCAATACTGTATAAACACATAGGCAATCAATACTGATGCGTATTTTTTCATTAATAGGAAATACGATTATTTAGTTCCATAAAAATAAATGACACCAAATAAAAGGTTCGCATTTCTTATTAATAAAGAAAATAGACATCAGTATTGCCTGTAACTATATTATATTAAATCCATATGGTATTTAAGATGCATCGTGTTGTGTTCTCATTTTTCGTTCTCATCAGTAGAAAAATTTTAATAGGGTTTAAAGTTTTCTGTTGGCTATCCTGGTGGCGAGGGCGTGCTAACGCCGCCTTAAGGAGTAATAACTCCTTAAAATTTATACTTCAAAAATTGTTTATTTTAATTTCAATTTTAAAGACTTCAAGACACTAATGTTATTTTATTATTAATAATAGTTTTTGCACAATTTGGAGTTAGTAATAATTAAGGCTGGCCAAAATGTGCGGCGGGACTTGGGAATACGCATCATAGTAAGCGTAATAAAAGCAATTAACAAACAACACACCACGACACAACAATGTGCTAAAATGACCACAATAGAGTCTCGCGGCTCGCTTCACTGGTCGGCCGCACGAATTGCCAGCTTTAGTAACAATATTTTGTTGTTTTACTGCTGTATTATAACCGTCATTTTACATCACTAAGTATGTCGATTTCGAAAAAAACTTATCTAGGTATTTAGGTAAAATATTTTAACGTAAAATGCAGATATAGTAGAAAAAGGTCAAAATCATCAAAGTAGGCGGATCTGCTTACAATGTTGCATACGAGTATACCTTATTAATCTGAATATATTTCCTTACGACATTTTGTTGTCTTTTACAGAAAATGTACTTTACCTAACAAGAAAGTAGTTTTTGCTTAACTATCATGGCCTACCTACGTGGTTAAAAATAAAACAAAAATACAACAAAAATTTCTTTTCAGATAACCAGGGATGAACCCCAAATTGGAAAAAAAATCTAAAACTTGTGGTCCATTTCACTTATTGCGAACTTAATCACAACACACTGTATATGTATATTTTTTTGTTCTGATATATTTTTTATGAACTTCACTATTTATTTTTATATTTTGTGTTTTCATTCTTTGTTGTGATATAGGATTTTTTAATATCCAGTTATTGTTCTGTTTTGTGTATATTATATATATATATATATATATATATATATATATATATATATATATATATATATATATATATATATATATTTTTTTTTTTGTTGTTTTTCAGGTTTTCGCGGGTGGTGAATGTTAAATTCGTTTTCCGGGCATACTCCCGCGTAGGTGATATAGGCCCCGAGAGGGACCGTGGTTGTCTGAATACAAAAAAAGACGTTTCTTACAGAATCTCATCTCTGCCAT
>JANEYF010005683.1:0-86183 GCA_029963845.1 Rhamnusium bicolor | reverse complement strand
ATCGAGACTATATTTCACTTGCATCTGATATAGACTCTTAACTTTAAATATAATGATGAGTATTGTTTTCTATGGGCAGTAGTTTCTGCATTACACCCAGCAAGAAATCATCCATACAGGGTTACTGCATACCCTCATTTTAAAGACGTATTGAAATTTGACGGTATCGAGTTCCCAATTGAATTAAAAAATTTAAAAAAAATTTGAACGTTTAAACGAGATTTCAATAAATATATACATCATTGACAAAAAGGAAGCTTTACCAGCAATTCTTAAGTAAATTTAATTTTAATGAGTCGTAAATTTATTAATGATACCTACAAACTCTGTTAATGATGTCGAGTCGCCGCTTTATCATTTCGCCTGGTTAAAAAATATATCACGACTATTACCCCAAACAAATATCATCTCACAAAGCTAAATATCTTATATGTAACATATGTCTTAATCATTTTACCACACAAGAACTTTTAGATAAACATTCAAATTACTGCAATTCAAAAACTAATACGTGTAAAATAGAATTATCGGGTGAGCACGAAAAGTTTTTAAAATTTACAAAATTACAGATATAAAGAGCGAGTACCTTTCGCCGTTTATGCCGATTTCGAATGCATTTTAGAGGACTGCGACACGAACTCTAATCAAAAACACAAAATTATCAGAAAAATACGGCTTTTAGCGTAGCTTATTATTTGAAATGCTCGTACGATGACAGCCTATCACGATTTAATTTATACAGAGGCACCGATTGTCAGCAATGGTTTGTACGAGAACTTGAGAAAATTTCAGGCGAAATAAATATAATCGTGTCTAACATAAAACCTATGGAGCCGCTAACAATAGACCAGGAATTCGAGTTTCATACAACGCTAGCTTGTCATATATATGAAGAGCCCTTTAAAGAGATAGACAGTAGAGTTGCTGATCACTTTAAATACCTTATTTAACTGGGTATTTTAGGGGCGCCACGCATCCAGGGTGTAATATTAATTATAAAGATAGTCACGTGATTCCCGTTATATTCACAGCCTATCCTCTTACGACGGGCACATAGTAATCTGGACGCTAGTAACAGCTTTCGAGGGAGAAATATCACTATTACCAATAAATAAAAAAAATTAATTTCCTGCACTAAAAACGTTAAAGACACGAAAACTAAGCTAAGATTTATTAACTCGTTTAGATTTATGGCTGACAAAATTGAAAAGTAGGTCTCATATCTCGGCGACAGCCAGAAACGAATCACTAAATCTCATTGCGATAGCAACGAGAAATTTCAATTACTAACAATTACTAACAACATAAAAATTTGTCTTCTGGGCAAGAATTAATGCTTTCTTTAAATTCCCGAAGAACGTTTTCCATCTGAATTGGAGTAATAGTTTATCACTTGCGTAATTCTATTTCTAAGGTCTCCTATGTGGTTGTGTCTTATACACCTTTTCCTTGATATGGGTCCAGTAAAAAAGTCCAAAGGTAAGGTCTGGGGATGTCACCGGCCACCGTATAGGACCATTGGTACCTATCTAGCGATTATTAAAAGTTTCACTTAAATAGTCGGTGACTACTCAGGCATTATGGGGCAGTGCACCATCTTGCTGATAGAAGACATGTTTATGCTGCACAGGTAAAACTTCAATAAAATTTTGAATTCCGTTCTGTAGAAAATGTAGGTACCCGTTTAAAGGTCCATCAAAAAATATTGGTCCTACAATGCGTGTTCCTATAACGCCCAGCCAAACGTTGATGCCAAATCTTTCTTGGAAAGTCCTTCCTCTAAATAGATGGTTATTTTCAGTTGCCAATATCTCGCATTGTTCCTGTTAAACATTCCCATGTCGGTATATCGAGATTCGTCCGAAAATAAAATGCATGATTTTATATTTGGCTGATGACGCTCAGTTTCTAGATACCAATTGCAAAATTCAATCTTCGTTGATAATCTCCCTCGTAAAGATGCTGATTGATTTGGTACTTAAAATATTTGTACTTATGTTTATGTAGAATCTTTCTAACACTTTCGGGAGATATCCCGATACCACTGACAATTTGCCTTGTAGAATTTGTTGGATCAATCTCAACACAGGCCAGTGTGTTTATCTCTGCCTCCTCATTTACAATAAATGTGTTCTCATGTTCATTATCATTTTCCCTTTTTAAATGTTCTTCCAACCATGGAAAGTATTGTGCACAAAGTTGGTCGCGTTCTGGATAACGTCGACCATATAATGCTCTGGCTGCCCTTCGGATTTTTCTTACCTCTCCATATACTAATAAACTATCAATTTGATGCTCGCGCCTAAACACAACCATTTTTAACAACCAGATAACACTTAAACACTTATTAAAAGGTAAATCAAGAATAAAACGCAAAAATTACCATAATTTAGAGTCTAGAATCTACCATTAAGAAATTGACCTCCAATTTCGGAACATCTTGCATATACAGTGTGGGTCAGTTTGATAATACATGTATTGGAATCTCGGAAAATATAAGAGATAGAACAACGGTTAAATAGGGAAAGTTTTAGACTATTTTGTTACCAATTAATAGCCACCTTCAAAACTATTCCAGCTGTTGAGAATTTTGAAATATCGTCGAAAAAGTTGAATGTTGCATTTTCTAATATCAGCTATAACTTTCTTATTTTTCAATATTTTTTAAATATATCCAAACATTCTCAAAGCAACTTTTATCGTAGAGTTTAGCTGTCTAGTCAGATTTTAGATTCAACGTTTCGATTATTGAAGACCATCATCAAGTTCGTTTTTCCTTATGGACGCCATATTGAATTTTCCACTCATTAAAAATAGCTTCATATTAGCTTTTCAACGATGTATCATTGGTGGACAAAAATTAGGAAATTCTTCAAAGAAAACTAATTTTTTGACTAGATATGGCAACACCACAAAATAAATACTACAATACAGTGAACGTACTTTAAGTTACGTAAGAAGAGAAATACTTTGATTAAAAACTATTTTTTTTCTAAATAATTACTGATGTTAATTATTAATTATAATAAATGAAAATAATTTACCAATAATAATAATTCATGAAATAATTTGCGTATATCATTAACGTTAAAAATCTTACAACAAAAAAAAAGCATTCAAAACATAACTATTTTTATTAATGTTCAAATTGTTGACCATTTTTGGTTATACATCTTTGGCATTTTTCTGAAACGGTATTGGTCACTTGCCGTATGGTTATTAATGCTACAGCCTCAGGAGGTTCAAACTCACAAATTTCGTTCTTAACATACCCCCAAGGAAAAAAATCCAAAGGGGTAATGACTGATGATATAGCAGGCCATGGTATTGGACTATCATTGAAAATAAATCATTCTCCGGAAGTCACTCTTAACAAGTTTTTAACCTCCCTGGAGTTGTGGGCCGGACAACCGTCTCTTGTTGAAACCAAACATCATGAAATTGATTTTCTGGCACTATTGCTCTAACTGCCGGTAAAATTTGATTTTCTGATACTTTGATACCTTTGTCTGGTTAATCTATTTTTATAAACAATGGTCCAATAAGCTGATTTCCTAAAAAGAATAGAACTCGCTAATTTTATTTAAAGAAATAATAAATAATGTATGCGCTCGTTGAAGTTATAAAATTAGTGTTTTATTGCAATTGTAATGATCTTAATGTAAAGAGAAAACGAAAACATCATAAAATGTTTTGAGTAGAAAGCATTCAAGATTTATATCGTTTCTAATACTGTCCAATCGGGGCCGCGCGGGCCGCGCGGCAAAGGAGAGCCAGGTTTCTGCGAAACCATGTATTTACTAAAGTTATAGTTACTCGATAGAAATAGTAAGGATAGTGAGAGCCGCCATATTCAGGCTAATATACAGCTTGCCAATATCAATATATACAGGAAGTTTCAAAATGAACTGGACAAAGTTAAAATCTGAGTTCAAAATAAAAAGTCAAAAGTTTCTAAATGAATCAAGCTTTCCAAGGCACATTTTTGTATAACAAAATTCAGGTCCGTTAAAAAGTTCCAATAAAAAAAATAAAATGGGGGATGCTGATGTCACCTATTTTACCGACAAAGAATGATTGAAAAAATATCCTTTGGAAGCGTGCTTATTAGCAGAAAAACTTTACCAGAATTCGCTTTTTATCTTTTCCAAATTTGAGAAAAAAATCAAAAATCTAATTTTATTTTCTATTTTTGGAGGGGCGTTAGTCTTTAACGAAGCGTTTCCGGACGTACCTTCATAGGAAACGTTTTTTGGTCTTGAATTCAGATTTTTTAAGTTTATCTAGTTTTTCTGATTGTTTAAATGTGCACTAATTAATTGTTTCCATTGAGGTTTTATTATTTATTTTCTAATAATATATGGAAACGTGCTCGGCACTAATAAGAAGAAGTGTCGTGCTACATGGTTTTTCAAGCAGTGGTTTTTTTTTTTTTTGAAAATATATAGTAACTTATGAGACACACATCAAATAATGTTGTAAAAAAAGACAATAAGTAAAATGGTAAATCCATAACAATTTTAGAGTAAGTTGGATTAAACACAAGACTCCCAAATTGTCCTGTCGAGATAGCACCGGCCGCGGCTGGTCTAGTGCAACATAATTGTATATTATACGATAACAAGTATTAAAAATAAAATATTGACGAAAGTAAATAGAAACATGCAACTAATATACAGGGTGAGTCAGTTTTTTTGTAGACAAACTTTAACAAGAGATAGAACACATGTTTTTAAAAAGAAAAGTTCCTATTAACATATGTCGTAGAACGCTTTCTTTCCCAGATACAGGGTGTTGAATATAACTATTTTTTTCTCGAATTTTCATTATAACTTATAAACGAATGCTTAGATTTTTTCCATGTTTGGGGGATAATGTCTATTAATTAAGGGGCATAAAACAAGCGATAGGAATGTTCAAGAACTTGCACAGTGGCGGAGTGGAGGGGGTGCTCAACCACTTTCTTAAATAGAATTTCTACACCAATGACTATTTTTTAAAAGAACTGTTATTTTCATTATCTACATACAGTTTAACAAAAATAATGTCCCTTCTTCTGTTTCGAAATTCCTGTGCGTTTCCGAGTTATTTTGATTTTTAATGTTTGATGTGGTACTAAATTAAGTAATTTATTTATTATCAATTATCGGCTAAATATTTAATTCTTTCAACGAAACCTACCTAAATATGGTTTGTTACGTATTCTAAAAAGCCAAAATCTCTTATTCTTTATCTCTTTCCAATGTAGTCAAAATAAATATTTGTTATATCAAGCCTTACTCAAATACAAGACTTTTATAAGTTGAAATATGTTACATTAATACATTATTGTGCAGTTGCCAAACAGTTTTAAGAAGTTTCTTTAAGTTTTATTAAACTTGTGTATGTACCAATTTCCGTTTCAATTTTCGTTGTTTTTTGCTAAATAATTTCCATTTGAAACAAGCAAATACAACTGTGTATTGCAACAAAATATTATACTCCTTGGAAAACAAGTAAGTATTAAATGTCACATTTTGAAACGACTTATTACAAGTTTATTTACAAATACTTTTGCTTCATCTTGAATATTTTCACTGTTATTAATTATTGTTTTTAAGTTTAAAAAGTTATTTCATTTGATTTGTCAGCTTTTAATTAGTGTAACATGCCGTTTATATTTACAAATAGCGAACAAGCCGACATTCATTTTATTTATGGGTTCGCAAATGAGAATTCAAGGTACGCTGCTACGGAGTATCGAAGAAGATTTCCAAATAAACGACAACATCATCATTCCGTTTTTGTGAGCATCCACCGTCGATTTGTTAACCAGGGTTTGAAAAATGTATATGGGGGCCGACAGAACAACCGTGGACGAGATAGAATTGGAGAGGGTATATTGCGTGAATTTAATAGGAACCCAACGACAAGTACTCGACGTACTGCTGTTGCTCTTGGTATTTCCCAAAGTAAAATTTGCAGGGTTTTAAAACGGAATCACAGACGCCCATATCATTTTCAACCTGTTCAAGGTTTATGTCCAGGTGACGCCGAACGAAAACTTAATTATTGTAGGTGGGTTCTTAACTCCATTCAAAATAATAGAGATTTCCTATCCAACATACTGTGGACTGATGAATCCTGTTTTACTCATCGTGGTACAGTAAATTTTCACAATCTGCATGTATGGGCACATGAAAACTCACATGCGATTCGACCAAGAAGTTTCCAACATGAATTTAGTACAAATGTCTGGATTGGAATTTACGGCAACCACGTGTTTGGACCTTATTTCTTGCCACAACGTGTAAATTCAGAAAATTTCCTACAATTTTTAGAAGAAGAGCATGGTAATATGTGGGAAGCCATTCCTTTGAATTTAATAGGACAGTCTTGGATTCAGCTTGATGGGTGCCCAGCCCATTAAGGCAGAATTGTAAGAAATTGGCTAAACAATAACTATCCGGGGTGGTGGATAGATCGTGGAGGTCCAGTGGCGTGGCCTCCCAGATCCCCCGATTTAACCCCACTTGACTTTTTTGTGTGGGGATTCCTTAAGGAAAAAGTGTATACCACTCCGGTTAATACACTTGAAGAACTTCACAATCGCATCAGAGATGCTTGCAATGAAATAAGGGTGCATCATTTAGTTAACTTAAGACGTTCTATTGTACGTCGCTCTGAAATGTGTAATGAAAAGAACGGTTTATATTTTGAACAAAGTGTCTAATTTTAGTGTTATTGTTATTAATTGTTGTAATTGTTATTTAATAAATCGTTATTGCTAACAATTGTTATTAATTCCACAATTGTTAATTAAATATTGTTATAAATTCAAAAATTTTCTCCATAAACATTGACATCAATGTTCACTCAATGTTTTTTTTTTTTGTATTTTAGTTGCAGTACATTAGTATTTACGCAGCACATAATAAATAAGGATTGTTAAAATTAGTGTACTATACAGATTTCAACTTATAAAAGTCTTGTATTTGAGTATGGCTTGATATAACAAATATTTATTTTGACTACATTGGAAAGAGATAAAAAATAAGCGATTTCGGCTTTTTTAGAATCCTTAACAAACCATATTTAGGTAGGTTTCGTTGAAAGAATTAAATATTTAGCCGATAATTGTGAATAAATAAATTACTTAATTTATTACCACATCAAACACTAAAAATCAAAATAGCTCGGAAACGCACAGGAATTTCGAAATAGAAGAAGGGACATTATTTTTGTTAAACTCTAATGAAAATAACAGTTTTTTTAAAAAATAGTCATTGGTGTAGAAGTTCTGTTTAAGAAAGGGTTTGAGCACCCCCTCCACTCCGCCACTGTGCAAGTTTTTGAACATTCTTATCGCTTGTTTTATGCCCCTTAATTAATAGGCATTATCCCCAAAACATGAAAAACTTCTAAGCATTCGTTTATAAGTTATAATGAAAATTCGAGAAAAAAAAATTATATTCAACACTCGGAAACGAAGCGTTCTACGACATATGTTTATAGGAACTTTTCTTTTTAAAAACATGTGTTCTATCTCCTGTTAAAGTTTGTCTACAAAAAACTGACACCCTGTGTAGATTTAATTAATAACAACCTCATGTTAATCAGATGCAGAGAATTAAACCAAACTCGCCACCTTCTGCAAAATATGAAAAGTTTGCAGACATTTGTTATAATAAATAAATGGAATTACTTTAATACCCTGAGGGTACCTCAGGATACTTTGTGTGGGAGAGGGCAACACATTTAGAGAACATGTCTGACTATGAGGATTAATTTCTGGTTTAGAAAAAATCCTCGCTCTTCGTCTGGGCTGGAGATCGAACCCCGGACTCCAGAGTAAGAGGTAAGTGTCCTTACCAGTCGAGCACGAAAACGCATTTTATTATATACTGCAGATATCAAAAACAAATTTTGTTTAAACTAAGCTAAATCTTAAAATAAAAAAATTGAGGTAAACTAAAAAATATGTATGTAATAACCAGTCGGAATTAATGAAATTTTACATGTTCATTTCCGTATTAATGTAGGGTGTCAATTTGTTCATTTACCAGTTTTCGGCCATAACTTTTTATTTGATGTTCAATTGGTTTTATCTTTTGAATACGGATTCCTCAGAAAAAAAACCTAAGTATATGTAAATTTTTTCCTTGGTGAAAAATCAAGCCGTGAAATCGAGTGAGAAACTAAAAATGATCACCCTGTACATATTTGATAAGATATTTTTATTTAGCTTTATTTCTTATTGCTCTGAATAAGAAAAATCGAATAAAATACACACGAGTACGTTATGAAGAAAACTGACGCAGCGCGGGAATAGCCTAAACATGGCGGAGGTACTCAGAGCATGAGTGAGTATGCGTATGTCCTAACTATTTCTATCAAGTAATTATACTAGAAGTATAGCATATCTCCCAATGAGTAGGTGTGGATGCAAATAATCAGAAAAATTTGTCATGCACTAAATTATTTATTTCATTTATGCTTCATTGTGAATGGAATGCAAAATGCAGTCTTTCCGTGGGCCCTCTTTCCCTTGTCAGACAGTACATTTGAAAGCATTTAATTTGAAAGAGATGCCCAGCTTTTGGGAATATTATTATTATTACCAGTATTATATTATACATAGGTAAGATTTGTTTTAGAAGAGTTTCTGTTTGGAGGAAGTAGTTAGCTGTAAGCTAGGTTAGAAATGCAGAATGGGCTTTATGTTATCTGTAGAAACCTACTGGGTCAAGACTTAAAGCCTACGAATTACTTTAACATTGTTCGTATTAAATTCAGGATACTAAGGAATATAGAAAGGGCCTTTATGCGGAGATGTTTGGCTCTGATATTAATAGTGGTAGTTAATTATTTAACTAGCTAATAAACTAGTGTTTAAGTTTGGTTGAAACATCAGTAATCAGCTTTACTTATATCACGTACATATCTCTTTGATTAAAGCCAGTAGAAATCGCCTCATATCCGGTATTTTTGTTAATATTTGATTATGAGTTTAAAAATATTGCTAGCATACACTAATATTTTGCACCGATATGCGACAAATAAAAACAATTATTTGTCACAGAAAGAAAACGCAAAAACATCACCACATGGAAAAAGGAAAAAAGTGTTAAATCAAACAAATAATTTTTGTCAATCGAATTTATTTCAGTTAAATATGTATTTAATTCATCCAAGCATTTCTGTTTCCAAATAACACAAATTATTCATTAGTCTAGAATTGCACAAAAAATAAATATTTATAATATTTCAATTTAATTGTCAACTGACAGTGGCGGTGTCACTTATTTTGTAATAAAGAAAAAACTGACTATTCCGAGATTGCGAATATTTTTTCTTCTTTCGCAACTCTTGAGTTAATTTTTAAACGATCCCGCACATTGATCTAGACCGGTCTTTTGCGCCTTTGCTTTAGTTTATTAAAAATTGTTAATCCTGTTCTATAGGTATCATTTCTAACGCATTTCTATGCATTATATCAAAGCGGATTTCAAATTTACAGGTGAATAAAATGTCGTTTTGTTTATGAAATTTAGTTGTTTCATTGCGTTTTGTGCAGATTGCTACATTGCTGATTGCCAAGTTATGTGATATAATCTATTACAGGTTTAAGAGTTACTTAAATTAGTTACTTAGTTCTTATTATACCCAGATCTCACGGTAGTCATCACGTAAAAGTCAGGACAGGCTGTCGCCATCCTACGTTGATATTGACGCATATTAGCGTGAACATTCGAGCCGGCTGCATCTTCGACTATGCATATAATATGGGAATGTATAAATAATAATAAAAAAATGTAAATTATATACTAGCCACAACTGAGTAATGTATTACTGTGTAATATGAATTTTAGTGTCTCTGGTTTTTACGTCATGACTGCCGTGATATCAGGGGTTTAGATTATGTATCTCTAACTGTAACTGCCCAAGTAACATTTTCAGTCTTATAAGAAACATAATGACGTTGCTACGATCTAAAATACGACTTGCATTTAGACGTGACGACCTTGTTACAACCCATTTACGACCAAATTTGGACGGTTGAGAAAGGGTTGTCACAACTTTTCATATGACTGTCATGTGATTTAATTGGATATGACCTCTATAGAACTAATTAGTCCTGTGAATACAAAAACGCTTTAACGTCATGAAGAAGTCGTTATAGGGCCTTCATACAACCAAACAGTCCTCAGAATTCACTGCGATATTATCGTATAGAAGTTGTTATAGAGTCATTATAAGGTCATAACAATCTTTGATATGACTACGATACGACCCATGATCTGATTTTTCGTCAAACACGACAATAGAATGTAACGAATCAGTATGTATTGTATATATTTTACCTATACGTATGTCTTGTATTCATATGTTTACTGTAGGGATAACTAAAACGTCAATAATCAAACTGTATTAAGTATGAAACTATGTACCTACGTGGTGTTATTACACTAAAATGTTAAATGTTTAAATCGGTTTCTAACTACGTTGCCAAAACTGCTAGGAATTTTTTTTTTGTAAAAGTGCCAAAGATGTCCCAAAGAAATAAAATTCACCTTCCAAATAATGATAAATTAAAAAAAATCTAAGCAAAAAACATAAACGTTTTTTAAATATTCAAAGGGTTAGAATGTATACGTATTTCTAGAACATAATAATTGAAAATATCGGAGCAATCTATTTTCTAATCAAATTTCTATATAATAAGCCTATAAGCTTAGGAGTGTATGACAGTGGTTCATTCATCGAGAAACAAACTACAACAACTTTTAGGCAATCCAAGAAACAAAATTGAAACAAACGAAAAGTCGGGGATTTACGAAATTAGCTGTAAAGACTGTAATCAAAAATATGTTGGACAGACTAGACGATCTATTCAAACTAGATTCAAAGAGCATATGGCCCATCTCAAATATGGTAGAACAGATAAGTCTAATGTAGACCAACATGCGTTTGAGAACAACCATAAAATAGATATTAGCAATTTAAGATTAATTAGGAATGTAACAAATACTAGAGAGCTCGATGCATGTGAAAGCTTGGAAATCATAAAGTGTAAAAATAGTGTGAATAGTGACAGAGGGCCTATCCAAAATAGCCCGCTTTATTGGTTAGTTGGTCACGTTCACCGAACCGTGACGGTCGGTGAACTGTGACAATAGTTTAGGTATAAATAGGGTAGATTGTAGTTTTTTAATTCTACATCACATCGTCCAAAAATACACAGGGTGTTCCATTTAAAAAAATTGAGAAAATTTAGTTCAAATAGTTGTAAATTTGACCACCCTGTATACTTTTAGAAAGTGAAAATGACTGAGTGTCCATTTTTTTAATATACAATTGTAAATAACACAATTTCAACAAAAAAAAATCATTACAGCCAAGTGGTATGGGAGAGACTCAAGAGAGTGGAAGGAGGCCACAAAGAGGTTTTAAAAAATGTTCTGATATACATGGCATTCCATTTAAAAAAATAGTAGTTGTCCCTGTAGAATCGTCTTGGCTCATCCTGTAATTTTCGATTATAGACTTTCTTGTCTAGATTATTTATGTTTTTATATCAAGTTCCTAGCTATCATAGAACTCGACATATCGAAGTCGGACGCACTATTGTCCCAACCTCTATTACAGGAAGGCAATTACGGAATAATGTGATGTTGTTATAAGAAAAAAAAATACATATACAGGATGTCTAATCAACTAGAAATTGTTGAAAAATTTAAAAGGAAAACTCGATAAGGTACTATTTTTAAACTTCCGGTTTTGTGTGCCGTACAGTGTACATATTTTTTTATATTTTCTATTTTATTTATTTACACGGTACGATAGAGTTTTTCTCTCTGATTTCAGAAATACCAAACGTCATTGGTTTCATTTTTCAAATAAGTTAATAGTTTTAATCATCTCCAGATGATGCTATCTTGGTTGGCAAAACGCGCGTCGAGTGAAGTATATAGTGTTTTGGTGTTTCGTGGAAAACTACGTCAGTGTTTTCAGTTTTATAAGTAGTATATATAATGTTTTGTCTTATTTCAAGCAGTAAGTTATTATAAAATATGATGCAGTTGTAATGTGGTGAGTGTTTAAAGTTTGTTGTGTAATGAGTTGGTATGCTTAACAACTGTACATGTTTTATTTTTGAATATTTATCTATAGCTCTCGTTATATGTCATATTAAATATAAGTCAGATAATCCTTTTCTGACAAATAAACACCGTCTCTTTTGCACTGCCCCAACATATTATGTTGTAAAATATTGTAAGTAGTAAGTGTTTAGAAGACGAGAAGTGTCTTAGGTAATTTTCAACTGTAAGATAGCAAAATATGCTTTGTTCAACTGATTGCAAACATATTCGGTATAAGAATCTCATGCTAATTTAGCATCTAAATGTGTACCCAGAAGTTTAATATTGTTTGATAAGTTGATATTATCATACATGTTTATATTATGTGGCAACGGTCTTTAATACAAAAGTTTATAAATATCGTCTTTCTGTCGGGAACTAAACTCTTGAAGTGCATGATTAACAGTTTCTCAGGTGTTTCTGCTGACAATGATACTGTGAGATCATCAGCAAACATCGTTAGGTGATCTTGGCTGAGATAATTCGGTAGATCATTAATATAAGACATAAAGAGTAACAGTCCCAAAACAGAACGTTGAAGAACTCCAACTGTTATATCATGCACATCTGATTCCACTCCATTCAGTTTTACTTTAAGTATTCTGCCCTCCATATATGACAAGATCCAAGCCAGAATGTTCAATCTTAGATCAATATTATAATTTATAATACATGTCATGTTTTTATCAACATTATCAAATGCTTTTGGTAAGTCGAATAACATGGACAACATAAAAACCTCGATTCAATTTTGCACAGACACAACAAATGGCAAGATGCAATCTCTGTGGATTTGTCGGCTCTGAATCCATGTTGGCATGTTGTAGGAATATTATTGCACCAGAGAAAGAGAAGTCAGTCTATTATATATAATCCCTTCAAAGATTTTAGATAAAACGCTTAATACAGAGATTTGTCGACAGTTCTCAATGTCTAGAGGACATCTTTTTTTTGGAAACTTATTACAATTGCCTGCTTGAGAATACCTGGAAAATGTCCTTGATTGAGAGACAGAATAAATACATAAACAAGTTGATCAATTAGGTTACCTTTAATGTTTTTTAATTATACTTGCTGCTAATCCATCGAAACCAGCAGATTTTTATTCTTCAGTTTTGTTATTGCCTTATTAACTTCATCAGCGGTTATAGGTCCGAAATATATTGTATGTTCCTTATATGTTGAAGTAATGCATGGCAGAGATAGATTTTGAGCCAAAGTGTTGAGTTAATTTATTTTTTGCACCAACAGAGAAATGATGTGCAAATATGTTTACTATTTTAGTTTCCTTAACTTTTGTTCATTACTGTAATTTAATACAATGTTGTTACATTTGGATTTACTTTTACCTAGTTTATTATTGACAATTTTCCATGTTTCTTTTGTTTAGTTGGTTGCATTATTTATTTTATTTTTGTTAAAATATTGCTTAGTAAATTTGTTGTTATTTCTGTATTTTGTCTTTTCATTATTATGAAGTATTTTTACGTCAGTGGTTTTGAGATTAGCCATTAGCCAAAAAAAGTTTTTTAAATAGTTACCTCGATGAATTAGACCATTTTTCAACCATTCATTCCTATGGTTTAGTTTTTGGTTCCTATTTATAATAGTTTTTCTTATTGGGCAATTACTGTAATTGTGATATGTATGGGGTGGGGGGCAAATCACTGAGATCTCACCGGGTGCAACAAGGGCTAGTTAGGGCACTGACTATATCATTATGTCCCATTTATGTTGTGTATTTTATGTCATGTTTATTAACATTTCAAAGTATTATACTTTGAGTTTGTTATAGAATATCTGAATATCAGAAAGATCAACTATAAATCGTACCCATGGCCCAGTTCTATTAACTGCCTACTGATACAATTATGTCCGCTGTAATTAATAACCTTGTATAGAGGATATATAAATTTAGTTAGTCAGGTTGATTAAGATAGTTTAAAATTAACGACGGAGTGTAGGAAGGGTTGACACGTCTTAGCTGCCGGAGGTTGAATTAGTTGAAACCCTTCATGGCATCCGTCAGTGTATAAATAAACCCCATTTAATTATAATAATTTCTAAAAATAGTATCCTGTTTTCCAAAACTTTCTATAAAAACGATCACAATAGTTTTAAAGTATTTACACCAGTTTGGATATTTTCTAAACATATACTGGGTGTCAACGAGTTCATGTATCAGCGCCATTTTTTTTAATTGTAATAAGATTTTAAAATTTAAAACTCACGTATGAGAAGGAAATGGAATTATTTTGACGAATATCTCTTATCAATACCAATTCTGGTTTCACCAGAAGTATCATCAATTTTGAATTTCTAAATGGAACGCCCTGTATATTTTAACATATTCTGATTATGCATGAAATTTTCTATGTGATAAATCAAAATTTTTGACATTACCCTCAAATATGTCGGACTTCTTTAAATTTTTTATGAAATTCAAAATTAATAATTGACACTTTGTATAATGAAAATTTTTCAAATAGGGCATTGTACATCACAATATGGTTCATTTTTGATATTGTTACGGTTGAATTCATCATTGTGAGAAATATTTATGTATATTAAGTATAAAAATCAATTCATTAATTTTATTTACAAATTACATTTTTAACATATTTTTAAAATTTACCTCACAAAAATTATTATTAGTAATATTTTATCCATTTGCATTAAAAGGTCACATCCCAAGGTTATATCGTAGAACGTCATGGTTTCTGTTTAACATTATATCTCTGTGAAATATTCAATTTTTCATGCCATCAGTTAAATGTGATTTTTCGAATATTATTGGCAGTGTTCAATTGTTGTCGGGGTTGCACACCGCGTTGATCTATGGTCACGTGAGCTCGTCTGTTCGTTATGACGGATCAAGTCTATAAGACTTGATCCGTCATAACGATCATTACCTTGTGTGTGAAACGAGTAACTATGGAATGATTTGGACACTAGTTGGGTTGTTTCGAAGTAATTCCAGACTGATACTACTTAGACCGTTTAAGCTAAGTATGTTAGCACATTAATTAAATTAATAGGAACGCACTCCAGCTACTAGCACTAGGGTCGACAAACCTTATGGATTCTGCAAATAATAGAATTTCAGGCCGTGGTATTTTATGATTCACCTTACATAAATATTACTTTACATAATTTTCTTATCTTTCTTACTTTTCTAAATAACGTTTTACATTTTATATTTGTCTTGATAAGTATTCATACATGTTCACATAATTTCACATTCATTCGACACGTGACGGATCTTGATATCTTCTGGCTAGACTTTCTGCGATTCTGTGTTTTCTAACACGTGATAACTCCATCGGTTGATTTCCTCTCTTTTCATAGTTAGTCGTCGTAGTGATGCAACGTACATTTTGTAACTTGTAGTGGTGAGAGATTGAAATTTTGATCCAAAATTATTTTAGTCGATATTAATCATCATTAATACACTGAACTGATTCTGCGGTTGGCTCCTTGTGAAACATCATTAAATATTTTGAATATATGAAAGATATTTACTTTTTAATGTTTCAAAAATATTTTATTATAAACTCTACACGTGTTTCGGCTTTTTAGGCCTTTGTCAAGAGTACAGGGAATACTATTATTATGCTAGTATTCCCTGTACTCTTGACAAAGGCCTAAAAAGCCGAAACACGTGTAGAGTTTATAATAAAATATTTTTTGAAACATTAAAAAAGCAAATATCTTTCATATATTTAAAATATTAATCATCATCGTTTTGGGATTATTTCTTTCACCATTTTAAGGGATGCTACTTAGTATCTTGTCAGCTAAATGCTGGATTATTTAGGGGACTACTTAGTATTTTGTCAGCTAAATGCTGGATTGTTTCTACAAACAAAAAAAACATGTGTATGGACGTAGGACTTTGCACTATAGAAGGGTAAGTTTTTTAAATTAGGACGATAATTAACAAGTACTTGTGTTTCTATTAAAATTTTAGGCAACTGTCAAGGGGTTTTCACTAGGCTTTTATTAGATCACCACGAGACTTACACTGGATTCCGGTGAATGATTCTTAGGAAAGGTGGCTATCACTTGGCTTTTATTAACTATCAGGGGACTATCAGGGGGCTATCATAGGACTTTTACTGGGTTTCAACTTGGTGAATTTTTGTTTAAAATAATAACGTTATATGGCTCCGCTAGGTTATGACCTAGGTAACTTGTTCATGTTGTAAATGTGGTTTTTATGTACTTTTGATGCCATGGAAAATTGAATTTCATCAAGTCTTGCTAACGTACCGAGTAGAGCTGGATTAGAGGGTCGATTTGTGTTTTCGATAAGTGTTGGAAGTCAGGAGCCAATTAATTTCATTGTCGAGTTTTGCAATGCTGCAGTTTGGTTATTGGAACAATATTAGTCTGGTGTTGAACAACAGAAATTGAACACACTTTCCAGATTAAGTTAATTTTTAATATTCTTTTTCTTATGTACTTATTAATAATTTCGACCTTGAAGTAAATAATTAATCATTTATTTTGTGTATGTTTTTTCAATTTTACTTATTCAAATTTAAATTAGTACTGGTACTCATGTTGTAAATATAGTTCAGTCAAAATTAGATCTGTGATAGATATATCGTTGAACTTTGATTACGAAAAATGTAATAATAGTGATATCTAGATATAAATATTTTTGTTATGTTTTTTTTTGTAAACTACATGCATTTGCATTTGGTATAAATCAACCTACTGATATTACATGCTTTTGTTTCGGGGATAGTTTATGAATTTAAAAATTTCACATACTTACCTATTTGTAAATATTTCTTTTATATATAAAACCTGACTGATTAATTGGACTTGATATAATTAAACACTTTATTAAACTTATGTTGTTTAATATCCCAGAATAGGTTCTATTAAAAATATAAAGTGTGGTAAGGTATACCAACTTCTCTGGTCAAATATTAATTGTTTATTTCTTGAATTTAGAGTACCTACTGAGAAGCTGAAGGCACCAGTTTCATGTGTATGACACTGATAACCCAACTTGGGATATAACGAGTTAGCCGAGGATTGGTAAGATGTTCAAATTTATTTTGGTACAACATGGCACCCCAACGTGGATTAACGTAGCATTGTGACGCATAGCGTTACATTTTGACGCCCAACATAAAAAATGTTACAGTATATGGAGCAATATGAAGTGAATATTTTTCATTATGACGGAATTATATGTAAACATTCAAAATAATTTTATCCTGACTTTTGGATGACAATTACTAATTTTTGTCAAATAGTAACCCGTATTTTTTCCTTCCCTATGGGAATCGTATAATTTAAGCTTTAAACTTGTGTAAGTATAACAGATTTCGTTATAAATGAATTGTGGCAAATTTAAAACTTTTGGTCTCGTATGAAAGATATTAATCTAAAGCATTAAAATAATTTGCAAATAAACTAAGTTGCCTTTGGAAATAAATGAGAATCACATAATATTATTTAAACTGTCGGTTTTTAAATAACTAATTGATTGTTGCTTCTTTATATTTACGCTTTCAGTATCTATTTAAAATGTACATGAAAAATTAAAAAGTCGACATGTTAATATACGGCGAATTCCGGAAAAATTCCAATAAACTACGGACAACGTTTTCCAAATAGAAGACACCTGCAGCAAAATTATTTCATAAAACTTGAAGGTCAGGTCAGAAAATTTGGCCTAGTAAATGATGAAAATGAAGAGATAATTATAAGCGAGTAGACTGAAGTAAATGTATTAGCCCTTGTTGAAATTGATAAGACTGTATCCCTCCGGAATAAATTGGTAATGAGTTAAATATTAGCCACAAATCTCCAAAAAAGGATTTTAAAGAAACACAATTTCAAAAACTTTAAATATTAGATAAATCAACATTTATATGGAAACGATTTTGAAAAAAGAATGATATATATAACTATAACTAACATTAGAAGAAATAATGATTTTTCCAAATACTATTTTCTGATGAATCAAGATTTTATTTATAATGAATCCGTTGGTGTAAGTACACCAATTTAAAGATTAAATTATGACGATTCCCATAGAGAAGGAAAAAATAGAGGTTACTATTTGACAAAAATTAGTAGATAATTGGGCCATAGTCAGAAAAAAAATATATTTTGAATTTTTACAGTTAATTTCATTATGATGAAAAATATTCGCTTTATATTGCACCCAAATATCAAAAATAAACTATATTATAATATCCAATGCCTACTTGGACAATTTTTAGTATAAAGAGAGTTTTAATTTTGAATTTTATAAAAAAAATTTAAATAAGTCCGCCAAATTTGAGGGTGTCAAAAGTTTTGATTTATTATACAGAAAATTGGCGCATAGAATGGTGATAAAGTGAACCCAAATGTCAACCTCACCTGCTTGAGCGAATGATTTGTTCATCCAGTGCACCCTGCTAGACAACAGACAAGGCTCTGGCGACCGAGTCACGGCGGTATTACTGTTTAAACGGGAATTAAGGAAGTGTGTTTCCCAATCAGTGTTGAAGGTAACAGGATACCACAACACTTCACCTTTTTCCCAGGATGTCTATCTCAGTATGACAGGAAAAAGTAAAACAATGGCCCTCAGTCCCGGACAGACCTTAAATGGTCAGAGGGTGCAAAGAATCCCCCGGTGTCAATTGAATGTTATCCAAAGAATCGCGACATGAAATTTCAATAGTTTGTACGAACCAGGAAAGTCGCACAACATTGTTAAGAAAATGAAATGCCTAAAAGTAAGCATAATGGGCAATAGTGAAGTTCGATGAACAGGTGCAGGAAGGATTTTCACAATATACTATTCGTGCAGAAACCAAATAGGCAAATATCATAGACATGGAGTAGCCATTGCCGTGGATCGTATTAATCAATCGATGACAGATTTTGTACCAGTTTCAGAAAGAGTCATAGTCATGATCGTTACAATAGCCGGACAACCACTTAACATCAACGTCATACAGGGTATGCTCCTACTGCGAATAAACCAGAAGCAGGTCTGTTAGATTTCTATAGGGACATAGAGAGTGCATTGAGACTGACCAAGAAGGACGACATTAATATAATAATGGGAGACCTTAATGTCAAGGTAAGCAGAAGTAAATGTGATGATATTGTTGGTGACTTTGGTTTGGACAATAGAAATAAAAGAGGTGACTTGTTGGTTGAATTCTGTCAAAAGAGAAAACTAGTGATAACTAACAGCCGTGACTCCAGCGTAAGAGGCAACCAACGAAACCAACAAAAATTCGATATAAAAACGTATTACATAAATTAGACCACCCTCATATCTTAAGTCGAAGCTGTGATGGAGAGGTTTGGCATTAAAGAAACATGGACATAATCATTCCCATTTACCGGAACTGAAATTCGAACTCAGGAGTAGATAGACAGTAACTAGTTGAGACTATCATGTAGCACAATCCAACCAACTGCACTACTATGCTCGGTAATAGATATCTTAAAAGACAAAAAGTTAAACCATTCAAAGTCAAATTTATACATCTTAGAGAAAGGGAACTTTGCAACAAAGTTAAATTATTTTTGGGCACAAAATAACTTTGTAATAAACCGATATTTTCTGAAACAGATATTTTACTTATAACCACTAACGGTTTAGTATTTTCTGTAAACAGTTGCTATTGGTTTACTGAGTATTAAAGCTAGTGGTAAGAACAGTTGCCTCTCAACCCTGTGTCTCGAATTTGAGTCCCTGGCGAGGAGTTGGGATATTTTCTAAAGCAGAAATTAATCATTGCATACTCTGGTATTGGTTGTGTGTCCATTGTTTCTAAATGTGTAATCCCTTCCTTCATAAGGTACTAGATGTATCCTTAGGGATACGCGGAATTATATTAAAAATAGGTATTATAGCAAAAATCTAGTATGATACACTGTTTTCCGGTAAATTTAACTTCTTTTAATTCTCGTTTTATTTATTTTTTTCCTAATGAAAAAACAAAAAACTGTTTCAATTTTTATTTGCATTATTCAGGTAATTGTACACAATTTAATTTATTTTTGCGCAATATATCGGAGGGCGACCAATGGAATAACAGAGATGACAGAACTCACCGGCCGATCGCGTTCTCAAAAGGAAATCAATGGTAGCGGCATTCATGCATTCATTATATTACAGATGGTCGAGAGTCAAGCACACTTGCCTCTCACCAAAATGTTCCAGATTAGATCCCCGGTCATGGTAGGACAATTAATTGTAAGAGAGATTACTTTCATTATACATGGTGTGTGTCTGTTGTCTCTAAATGTGTACCTCCTCCCGCACAACGTTAGTTTAGAAATACAGGGTGTTGTATTATATGTGGTTCTATTATTAATTATCATATTATTACAGTATTATTCGCTGTCATATATTAAACAACGCCTTCACCTTAAGTACTGATCGCTGACCGGTCAAAGAAAAGTGCTGCCGGCCTCAGCCTCAAAAAGTAAAGGCGTTTTGCAGTAGCGATAAGATAATATCTATAAAAACTTAGTATCCTCAACGTGAGTAAAAATGCAGTTATTTTTAAAAGCTATTTTTTATGCAATATGTAAAATATACAATAGACAAATGCGTCTTCACATTTATTTTACTTTTGTCTAAGTACTTAAGTATTTTAAGCTCAGGTTTGCTTATGGTGATTGTTTCCGCAAAACTAAAAAAAAAACTTTTTATTTTACGAGACGGATGGGAGGCACAATATCACATGTACCCGGCGACAAAATCTCCTGGTGCGGCCTCGATTGAGTATATTTCTAACTCATTTATCAGGAGTGGCGGAGTTAAATTTTATTTTCGTTTTTGATTCCACTCTCTATCTCAGTTAGCATCAGAGATATAACAATTTCTACAGAACACTGCAATTTGCGTGAAGATATATGCATATTTACAAATGTGTGTTGTTTGTTGTAGTCATGAAGAAGACAATAAATATTGTCGAAACGTCGACTTAATGAGAAATTGAGGTTTTCTTGCATTTTTATACAAATCTGATAAAATAGCAACACACTGAGTAGTGGTGGATATGAAACTTCTATTAAATTTCAACATAAGTCGAAATTTCAACTTATTAATACGAAATATCAACTTAACATGTCGAAATTTCAACTTAACCAGAACTGGGTACGAATCATTTTAAAATGGATTCGAATTACTGACTCGAATCATCAAAAATTATTCGAATTACTGATCCGAATCATCAAAAATGATTCGAATTATAGATATCAAGTTCTGATCTTTTTATATAAAAAAATGAATCGATGCGCAGAATTCGTATTCTTTTTTTCGAATCAAAAGATCCGAATCCTGAGGTTAACTTCAGAATATTGTTATAATTGCAATTATAATTTTTTTACTTTAATATTATGATGACTTGATTAGTGCTTTGCTTAATTATGTAATATGTAATTAAAATAGAAAAGAAAAAATTGCATTTTATTAAAGCATGAAGAGCTTACACTAAACAAAATTAAAAAAATAAAACTAATGTTAATTGTTTAGTTTTGTCATTGTTTTACATGTTTGTATAATATAATAATTTAGTAATATTAGTATTTAATATTAAATTTAGGTTCCATCTTAGCTTTTAAAATTAATTCAAGACTCATTCACACGGTTTTCTCGCGAATGACTTATAGGGAAACTTATTACTATGCAGGCGCGAGAAAAGGAAGTGAGAGACTTGAATAGGTTTAACCCGTGGGTGGACATCTAGAATCTCGTATATAAAATTGTATTAATTACAAATATAAATAAACTCTCTCGCAGAATTTAATCTATGATATTTTGTATTGTGTAACCAACACATGAAAACAGCATCTATAAACAAAAAGCTAGCCTAGAAACATACAGGTGCAGAAAGTGGTGAGTGGAGTTTTCTCTCTCCATGTTTCTGTTTAATCTCGGTCCTTCGAATGTTATTTACCGCAATGGTACAAAAATCAAATAAAAAAAAATTATTTTCTGTTTGCTTGTAACAAGACCAAAATTTCAAATTTGCTAATTTATAAATAACAAATAATAGATACTAAATACAATCGGCGGGTCGTGGTAATTCAAACTAAAACAAATGCCAAATAACTTACGCTCTGCATGTCAACATGTCACAACAGGCAAGATCTTGGTTCCGTCCGCCTTTGCGCTCTCTACTCTTAACAATATAATGCACAACGCCTACGCAAAATGTATTCGATTACAAAAACGATTCGTGCCATTAAAAAAAAGAATTCAAATACAAATCTTCTTTCATTTGTCTACGAATCAGGATCACAAATCCTTTTATATGAAAGTATTTGATTGTCGCTTTCGAATATTCAAAAAAGTATTCAAATCCTGGATTCGAATACTGAGTGATCGAATCATACCCAGCTCTGAATTTAACAAGTCAAAACTTCAACTGAATAAATTGAAATATTGACTTAAGTTGAGAAAAATTTAAATGAATATACCATAACTTTTTTTAATATAGATATGACCAGGTGGTCTTTTTATTTTATAACTTTTAGTCTCGCATAGTTTTGTAATCAATTTAAATTGATTTCATATTCATAGTCAGTGGTCCAAAATACCCCTGGATACCGAATGTGACAGAAATCATCGCAGTAAAAAGTCATCCATTTGTATCTCAAATCTATAAAAAGTAATTGGAAATTCTTATACAGTGACCTTAAAAACCTACGGAAATCTATTTAGACTGAAAATATTTGGAAAAGTTGGCCGCCACCTTGGAGCTGATATCTTGAGCATTTTAGTGGTCCGATATTTTTCTTATATTGTCATCGAGAATGCAAAAGTATGCAAAACAAGTAAATAGAACATCGGGAAGAGGGAAATTTTTTTTACAAGATTTGACATTACCAAGTCGACTAAGTTTTGCTCCATATTGAGGGTAAAGTATACAAACACTTACAGCACTCTGAAAATCTGAAATCCAAAAATGAATAAAAATAAATACGATAGTCGGTCGATGATACGTAATTATGACAGATGAAACAGGTCCAGACAGGTCACTGTAAATTATTACGGTCTAGAGCTGCTTAGAGGACAAACAGTGGTGCGGGAGTTATGTATAAGATTCTCCTTAATCTTAAGAAATATGATATTGTCACATCCCACTACGTGAAGATAACCACGGACACGAGGGACATAAAGGTAACGAAAAGGCGGATGAACTGGCCAGAGAAGGCTCATCCACAGCCTTAGTAGGACCTGAACCCTTCTGTGACATGGCCAAGCCAGGCATAAGAACATACATTGAGGAATGGATGCAAAATAAATCTCTGAAATGGTGGAGGGGCTTCCCGCAACAGAGACAGGCCAAAGAGTTCATTAAAGAAAGATCGGCTAAATTTACGAAAGGACTACTATGTCAAAATAGAAACTCCATCAGGATAATAGTGGGTTTTTTAACAGGACACTGTCGACTCAATAGACATATGAATCTGATGGGTCTGGTACAGGATACAACATGCAGATTCTGCCAAGAGGAAGAGGAATCCTGCCACTGTGAAGGCCTCGCTAGATTTAGGTTCCAACTACTTGGGGAATAAAAACAAAGAGCTGACAGCTACACTAAGAGCCGCTTATCAAGGCTGTGGAGTCTGATACAAAGGACAAAGCTGGATAAGGAGCTCTAAGGAAATGAATAGGAGCTCCACAATAGACCCACAGGGGGTCGCGGTGGTCAAGGTCAACCAGCCAGCTCCTCCCTTATAATCTAATCTAATTTAATGTTGACAAATGTCACTAATAGCTTACTTGTTAATCTAGACAGGTGATTCTAATGACATTTATCAGATGGCAGCAAACACACGAAAAATAATAAATTATGCCATATATGGGACGACATGCAGAAAGGGATTAAGTTACAATTTCAACTTATTATGTTGAAATTTTGACTTGTTAAGTTGAAATTTCGACTTATTATTTTGAAATTTCGACATGTTAAGTTGAAATCTTGACATTTTAAGTTGAAATTTCAACTTATTTCTTTTTTTTTAGTCATGTCCTCAATACTCTTCCGTAGTTTAATAAAATTCATATACCAAAAATAATATTTAAAAATTAATTTAATGAACATAAATAATAACGATTTCAATCAATACTATTTTGGTAAGAGCCGAACGTGCTGACATGTTTAATCGGTTGTGTGAGAGATAAAAAGTTTATCGATGTTGATGTTTACCAATAAAAGTCTTCTTAGCAATGTAACACGGAATTAAAATTTAAACTGGACGAGTTTTGTCCGAACGTTCGTTGGTGACAATTTTTGTTTAATGGAATATATGAAAACAAACAAAACTCCTGATAATGGCGGATTGATAATCTCAGACAGTTGAGTGCTTCTACGTTATGAATAAATTGTTACTCTCTGGTGTACTGCAATCTGACAGTGCAGTGTGTAACAATTTATTTACTCCACAATTTTTATAGGAATCTAAATTCAGCTTTATAAATTTGTTATATCTACTATATTATTAATTACCCGCAGTATAGATGTATTTTTAAATAATACAATTTGTAGCATCAGGCTTTTTGTTTTTAAAATGTAATTTATTAAAAATAATAAATCAGCCTCTGTTAGGTGCAATATTTTCTTACCATCATATCCACTTTAAATAATTTGCATTAAAAATATTAATTTTATTTTACTGTTACATTTTGGCATTTTTTAATTGGGCGCAGCAGCATAAAATTGTCATTCTGAACAATTTTTTGTTTGCAAAGCTTTAATTTGACGAAAATTTTGTTTGAGCCTTCATGGGAAATGTCTTCTCTGGTACATCAATGTAACTAATATTCAAAAAGGTTCCACCTTAGATCTCCCGAAACCGAATCAAAATTATTCACCATTTTTCTCAGTTCATTTGATGAGAAATTTCCATGAGATATTTTCATTCTGAACATATTTTTTTTTGAAATACGTTTTGACATGACGCAATTTTTTTTTGTCTTCATCAGAAGAGCCTTCCCTCTCTTGTACATCAATGTTACTGCTATTCAATAGAGTTCTACCTTGGATCTCCCGGGTCTTGTATGTAAAGTGTCCGATTTACACATTGTCCGAGTGAACTTCTCCGAGAATGAACCATTTATTTATTTTTAGGACTGTAGTATGAAGTAATTTTATAATTCCTTTACTCTAAGCAACCATTTTTAATCAATGCATTAATATAATATTTTCATATATTTTCTGTTATTATATATTAATTCGATGAAGTATATTTTACCTTCAGAGATTGTATTTTACATCCCCACCAAATTTCAGTTGTAGCTGAAAGAATTTGGGAGAAACAGTTAGTCCCCAATTGCCCCCAGGAATCTTTCGAAAAAGTGATGAAGAACGTAATGGACGAGGATGCTTCAAATGGGCAATGGAACTTCGAGATGACTTGCTGTCCTGCTACGAGAGCAGCAAAGTAAACTAGTAGCGGTTCTAATCTAAACAACAACGAAATGTCTCATTCACGCATTAGTGCAGTCAATATGGTGTAAAAATTCCCTTGACCTGGGCAAAATGGCAACACAAATGATTCTTTTTGCATTCTATTGTGAAAAGTGTCTATTTTAACATATTCAAAATCCCCATTAATCCCGGTGCAGGAAATCAGTCAAAATCCAAGATGGCGGCTGAATTTTGTATTTTTCATTACAAAATTTATAACTGTGTATAACTTTGTATTTATAAGGTGTAACTTGGCAAAAATGTTTAAAATACAAAGATAAAAGCATAAAATAGGTATTGAGTAAGTAAGATAGGTATTGAATCACTCAAATTGCCTATTATACATTAGAGAAAACTTTATTACACATTAGACTTACAAGAACAAATAACCATTATTTCAAATTATGGGTTATTTTCCTTTATTGAACAAAAATTAAAATGATTTGGCCGTTTTTTCACAATTCATCATAATCTTCATCTCTACTTTCCATTTCTTCATCTTCTATTCGCTGCGGACTATTTTCACAATTTGTTTCTAGACACTGACCACATGAACTGGTACATTCCAAACCATTCTTTCGGCAACTACATTTCATGGCACCTCAGCCGGTTTTGCAGTTACATCTTACTATGCGTAATATACTTTCAGGTGCTGGTGGCAAATCCATTTTTTTTCGGTACATACATATTATCATGTATACTCCATCCCCACTCTGTTGGGTTCAAGCATTCTTGCATTTGCTCCCATATACAAATTTGCAAATATGCACGGAGGCTATGGTACTTGAGAGCTGATTCCGTTGGGGGAAGGTTCTGTGGCTGAATGAAACATTTTGCCTTCGATACTTTATCAATAATAGTTCTATACCTAAGTGTATTTAGTGTATCATCTGGATTTCCACAAAAAATACATACCATTATCTTCTTTCCAAATTCTTCAACCTGACTGGGATTAAGGTTTGTTGAGCTGAACGATAGTGCAAGTTCACGAAAGTATTGATCTTCAACAACACGTTTGAAAACTGATTGCTTTCCAATATGGAATATTCTGGAGGTGCTGTCACATCCTGTATAAGAATGTATAAAGAATAGACTGTTCGCTAAGTCATTTCCGAGCGAATATCTAATGGCATTGATATCATAAATGTTATTCTGTTTGGAAGGTTTTTTATCGCTTCTGAAAAACAGCTTGTGGAATGCTTGATTACACCAATAAATCAGCAATACCAATAGGTCAGTGTCTTCTCCTATCACTGTTGTATTTTTAATTTTTGAAGATTCCACTGCAGTTTTAACAATGTCAACATCAGCATCTACAACTGCATGAATTACTGAACCTAAATACCTAATTATTTAAATGGCCGCCATTTTGAAAAGGAAATTAAGTAAAGTCAATGGTTATTTTTTTTGTACCTTTATCTTTGTATTTTAAACATTTTTGCCAAGTTATACATTATAAATACAAAGTTATACAAAGTTATAAATTTTTTTAATAAAAAAAAAATTCAGCCGCCATCTTGGATTTTCACTGACTTCCTGAGCCGGCATTAATGGAGATTTTGATTATGTTAAAAAAAGACACTTCACACAGTATAATGCAAAAAGAATCATTTGTGTTGCAATTTTGCCCAGGTCATAATTTATTTTTACTGCACTACATTTGAAATATTGTTCGATATTTTTTATCACAGGTACTTTTATGTGAATATTTGTAAACAAAATTTAGTAAATGATATCCATATCTCAAAAATTAGGAATCGATAAGTACAGCTTTTCAGTGGATGCAGAAATTTCAAATTGCTCTAGAATACGAGTGTCGGTAGTATAAGATTTGAGAGGTGCCTTGGTTTGTAGCGAATCGCCGCGTACTTGTCAAAATAGAAAATTATTGTTTATTTGGGCGATTTTCTAGCCCGCGCATTTGAATTGTTTTTGCCGATAGCTTTAGAATTTTTTTAATGAATACCACGATAGTGAATGGGCTCGCGAGAGCCGGAGGTGGCAAGATGGCTTGAGGTGAGCACTCTGCAAGATGTTGTAGATAAAAGCTGTTTGAGTTGGTACCCGAGATGTATTTGATTAAGGGTTATTAATTAATGAAAACTTATTGTTGTCTAATGTATAGTAAGTTCAGTGACGTGCTAATCTTTGGTGCTATGAATATAAAATTTGTATCCTGTGGAGAAGTCTAACATGTATAGCCATTTTTATTTCAACGACAAAGATCCAATGCAGGAGTTCCAAGCAGTACATCGTAAGTATTATAAAGTATCAGCATTGCCTTGAGTGAAATGAAAATAGTGAATTACGTGCCGTTTCCTATCTGTGGAGGCATATTTTTTTCTCTTTTGTGTCGGAGTTTTCTATTTTATAGTGGTGTTTTGCACATCTAAGCTAGAGTATTTACGTTTTTTCCCTTTACTGGCTAAATTAAACCTAGTGCGGCATTATGTACTATTTGTCTTTTAGTTAAATTGTAATTGTATTTGAATGTTATAGTTGTTGAGAAGCATTCTGTTTTGCTGCTTTAATGGTTTTAGTTATATTTCTATTCGTATACACACACACTGTTTATATTTCATGGTTGTAAGAACCAGAGTTGTAACTGTTATTCACGTATTGAAAGTTAATGTACGTTAGTATTACAAAGATTTTGTTTTATTTTTCAAGTCAGTATGTGATAAACTCATATATTTATATAACTTAAAATAAGTATGAGAAATAATTTTGTAACCTATTCATAGTACATTTAATTTTATGTGGAACTTTACGAATGCGATAAGTATTTCTAGTTGTAACGAAATGTTTGCACATCCCGTTACTGTTTGTCTTTTGGGTTTTTGCCTATATTTAATATACGCCCTGTATATCACTTTTACCTTTATTGTCATTCAAATAAATTGCCAACAGCTGCGATAGTTATAAAGCGCATCTATCTTCGAGCAACACACGCTTGCACCCGCGGTTTTTTTGAGGCTTTGGTTTTCCAAGCCACGCGAAGTTAAAAAGGAATCATTCACGTCTCGACTGCTCAAGTAAGTGATTGATTCTTAATAATATTGATTCGCTTTCTCTGCTAAATCAGATTGAAATAATAATATTTTAAATGCTATATGCTTAATAATTGAGGTAGAGGGTAGTTATTTTAAAATAATTACCGTAGCGTAACCATAGGGTTACAAATTTGGGCTAATTGTTGTGCGTAGTTAGCAGTTACCTTTTTTTGCTTGTTTTTTTGAGATTCCTGTCATTTTTTTCGGCCCTGATTAAATACGGAATTTTGTGAAAACGATACTGTTTCGTTATTGTATGGGTTTAGATAACCAGGAGACTACCGGACTAATAAGAGCTGAACAAACGTCTCAAATCCCAAGAAATCCTGGAAGTGCTCCACCGAGCTAGGGTTTTCCAGAATTTGTCCAGGCTCTGGGAAGGAAGTCTGCTTAAGGATAGTCCTATTACACTTTAGGTAAGTGATCAAGTTTTATTAATTTGTTGTTTAAATTAAATACGATCACATACCTATAGGGTGCCAGCTTTTGCGAAGTTTGGCAATTCAGGTGAGAGTACGGGTATTTTCAATTTTATTTTTTTATTTTATTGTACCTTAATTATTAGTTTTTTGGTGTCCTTTTAAAGGAAAAAAACATTTTTTTTGCTTTTGTGAGAAAGTCCAGATTGTAATCAATTTGCTGATAAATTAGAACTGTGCCCTTCAAGCACTTATTCTATTTTTTTATATCTAAAAAATTAATTTTTTATATTACTTTTTTAATTTTTTTATTTTTGCTAAGAATTGCCCTTAGGTTTTTTTAAATATTTATCATAGCAGTATAACTTTTTCATTTTTTTTTTTTTTTTTTGATCAAGCATTCAAATAATAATTTTTAACACAACTTTAAACTACCGTGTAATATATTTTTTCATAACTATTTTTTTATAAACATTTAAGTCAAACGATAGTTATTTTTTTTTTTTTGCTTTAGTTTCTGAATGCTAGGTACCTTAGGTTATTAATTTTTTTATTAATTTTTTGTCTTGGTCTTACCCCTTTAGCCATTGCCACCAACTAGGAAATATACCTGGAGGTACAGTAGGACCACTTGTAAATTGGAGGAGTTGGCTATCAGAACGACCCACCAGGCAAGGGTTATTCACCACGCGTAACCCGAGTACTCGAGGAAACCGAAAACTACCGAGAGTATCAACAAAGACCTTCCATGACAATTTTTTTGGAAAGTCATTTTTATTAACTTTTTTTCAGACATTATTTTTGGAACAACATACCTGCAGATTTTTATTAACGTGGACCCGAATGCCATAAAAATTAAATTTTAAATTAAATATTATTGACTTAAAAAGCACCGTGCGGTTTTTTGCAGTGGGGTTTTAAAACTAACTCCATCGCTTTTCCCGTTTTAGTAGGTGGCTCTTCGTTTTGTTAAAGAATATCAAATTATTATTATTATGTTTAAACTAATAAAACTGGTGGTGCTCAAATAAAAACAAATAAAAATAGACTCAATTCTGATTCTACCTGTCTACACCATAGAAATTTTATGTTTGCCTTTAGAGCTAGTCGGGATATTCTTCGTATAACTTTCCAGTTTCTACAAATTAAAGAATTTGAATTGGTGAACAACCCTTAAGTTATAGTAATACATTCATTTTACAACTTCCCTTATCAACTTATAAAACAGATATTATTAATAAGAAATAATAAAATACCACACATCACATATTTGCTTAAATTATATTGTAACATTTTTAAAAATCTACCATTTCATTTGCTTCCTAGTTATGCATTTCTAAAAAAAAAATTATAGGGTATAATATGAAATACCTTACACTTAATATGATAACGATAATAAATACTAATAGTTTCTTACATTTTATACTGTTATTCTTATCAGAATACGCTAGTATAAAAGTTTTAAGTAGATAATAAATTGAATAAGACGCTCAAACATATTCCATCGCAGAAATTATTAAAACAACTACTTCATCTAGGAGCAAGTTTTGGAAAAATAACGCAAGAAATATTGAAATTGAAAGAAATATTGACAAAAGAAAAAAAGGAAAATTTTTGCATTTAAGAAATGATTTCAGTTACAATACAAAAGTGAAAACCCCCCAGGTCACTATATAACCTCTTTCATTCTCTCAGAACTCCTCAGGAGGCTGGTAAACACGAACATATCATTTAAAAAATATGTATCTTAATTAAATATTCAAAATATAAACATTTATCATATTTATTTCGATATTTTAAATTGACAGATTGATTATAACTTTGGCAACTACAATGATGTTCATAGGCAATTTTTGGGAAAGAAATCCTAGTATCTTTCATCGACTTACACTTCCAGATACTATGTTCATAACTTTGTAACTGCGAGCAAGGGAACAGCAGTGGCATTTATGAACCATTTACAATTTAGATAAGATTTCATTTATGTTATGTGGTGAAATAAGTATCACTTCCTTCGAACAAATATTGTCTATATTGTGTCTAGACCACTTCTAAATCTCTTTAAGCTGAAAGTTAAGTATTTCGTGTCTGAAAAACTTTATATCGTACATATTCTAAAAAAAGTCTTTATCTAATATTTTTATTCTGTACGGTGAATGAGGTTTTAATAGACAAACTTTCAGGCCTGGATTCATGTAATAAAAATAAAAAGTTCGTGTAGTAAAAAATGAGTTTTAAAACGCTTTGTTAGGTAAATACATAGTGTTAAATATAAAAATACATTTTTTTAAATTTTAAATGCCTTGTAAATTGCTATAATTACTAGAGATCGGAGGTTGATGCTAGGTGATGTACAGTGGGGTATTGGAACATAAAACCTGGCCATAAATCGGTTTTGCAAATTTGAGAATTTTCCATGCTTAATCGTTTTTAGGAATTCTTAGGTATTCGCTCAAATGATCTCTATCACTTATAACTTAAATTGAGATACAGGTAGTAACAGGTCATTGGTTGTTTCTAAGCTTTTGGATTGTGATGTTGTGCGTTGGTGAAATTGATTGATATTAAATTGGATATTTTATTTTAAGTTTTCTTCACCTATATTTTTTGAACAGATTATATAATAACGACTAAGCCACTATTTTTCAATTTAAATTTTATGATTTTTTTCATCATGACTTAAAACAAAAGTTCAATTCTTAATGGATTTGGTTATTCTTCCAGTCTTCTAATCCCCATAATCAGTTTCTGTTTTCAGTTTATTATGTTAACAATTAAATGTCACAAAAATATTTTTCGGAAACGGCGGTTTCAGATTTTATAATTTTTTTAAAAAATTTTTTGGCAATAATAAAAATAATAAAATATACATTTTTCGTTTCTCTTTTCAGACGAAAAATACAAACCTATGGAAGCAACTTTATTTTAGAAGCACTTTTTCCTATCAGCCAACTGTCAAAAGAAATTTCATAGGCCCGAAATAAGTATTTTTGGCGTTATAGATTAAACTTCCTCAGAAAATGTCGTGGAAGCATGGATTACCGATGTTTTAAACAGATTCTTTCTGACTTTATGCCTAAAACTTAAAACAAAAAAATTTTCAAGGAAGTTTTAGACATGATTTTATCTTAGGATTATTCAGTAGACCCTGAACAGTTCTCAGAGGAAGAAATTAGTTACAATGACTGAGTGTTATAGACTTATAATTATTTATGTTCTATGAAACTCCTTCTAAGTAGATAAATTCGATTAAGAACTTTTATGTGTGTATAAAATTTCCTTTAAATTGCAAATATTAAGGATTCAACCAAGTTAAAATACTAATACATTCAAAAAATTGTAAAAAATTCAGCAAAATAATTTTGACAATGTAATTGGTATCAATAACCCATTGTGTGATGTTCACAACATAAATATGCTCATGCATATAATATTACAAAATATTTTATCGTGTGGTTATTTTGACGTGTTCTGTAACATCTATAGTTAATACAAACATGACTGAATGTATTGGTGAATGTAACACTAGCATATGTATATATTTTAACTAGTATTTATATTACTAGTATTAATGGAATTACTAAAACATTTGCCACCTTCCAGCTGCAGGCACTGGTGGTTTCATTCACGCTAATCCAAACGTATTTGTCATTCAGTCCAGAATAAATGGTTTGTTTAATACTTCACTTCTCTGTGATCTGATAAGTATTTCTTCTGCCGTTGCTGTTTCTGATGGCACTTACACATTGCAAAATTTGTCTAAATAGTGGATTATCTGTAATATTCCCATTCACACATTTTTTATTACTATCTGAGGAAAAGTGTGTCTTCGCTTTGACGTTGCATAAAAGCACTTTTTTTACAGTTTGTGCAATATAACTTTGTTTCGATAAGTTACAACTCCAGGAAGTCACTAATCCACACGTTCACTTTATCTTCTGAAGGAACTGAACACGAAATTTTAAAAAAAGTTAACTTCCGTTGTCTATAATTTTGCCCCGTTTACGTATCTACGTGGTATTCACATAGACGTTTTATAAATACTACTTACTTAGAGTGTATTCAACATGGAGTAGTGGGAGTAAACGTGATAGCCAAGCTTTGCATACATATTACTATTGGACACTCGAAAATAACAAGAATCCCCATCAAGATGACGTCCGTAATTATTTTTATAGCTACAAACCATTTAATTACCTAATAATAGACTTTATTTTTCTTGTTCTCATTTTTATTTTATTTCCTCTATTAAGGAAATAAGAGTATTTTTGTAAAATTTAGTATTGTATAATTTGAAGTTAAAAGATTATTTATTTATTTATTTGCCAACAGAACTCTACTTATAGCACAAAGAGTAAAACGTAGGGTATAAATAAATTGCAGTTCAAAATACATGATGTAAAATAAACTAACAAAAAAAAATAACAGTAAGAATTAATACTGTTACGTGTTTGCTATCCACACAAACACCTCTACTCGTAGATGCGTTGATTGAGAGTCCAGGTAACACATACTCACTACTTTATTTACTAATTAACAATTAACAACAATAGATTAATTACTGTCTTAACTATAATCACACTTGAACACTTATAAGTCTCTTTCTTGTTTGTCTCATCTAACCAGTCTACACAGCCCAGTGTCGTAACAATACGATAATCAAATGAAAACTTAACAAGTAAGACATATTAGTACAAAATACAGTGAACTATAATTTATAGATGTTACATATGTTGATAAAGTAGTACAAATAATTATTAATAAATAAAATAAAATGATTAAATGAACTCAAGATGATAATGTTTATGAATAGTTTCCTTTAAAAATAAATCTAACCAGGAATTGATATCACACTGATCAGATATATTATTAAAGTGATGAGGCATAATGTAAATGGGTGATTTTATTAAATATTAGAGGTGTTATATTTGGAATTAAATTGTAATATTTTAAAATTAAAGAGAGCAAGTAGCGGCGAACTGTCAATTTTATTATGAACAATATTGCACAGAAAAATCAAACTATTAATAATTCGGCGCAATTTGACATCAAACTCAAATAATAGTAATTCAAGGTTGTAACCGCGGGCACGATATACACCATCAGTCTTAAAGGATTAACATTTAAAAATTCTGTCACTATCGAGTGATTTTTATAAATTGAGTAGAGATCCGCATGGAATGCACACATGAACAGCAAAGAGTTTTTAACAATTTATTATTAAATGATTTACAATTTCTAATAACAAAGCCTAATGTATTTGTAGAGAATATTTCCAGATCATTTATATGTTCAATAAAATCAATTTATTGTCAATATTAATGCCTAAATCATTTATTGAACATTGCCTATTTAATATTTGATCGTTCAGAGAATACAATTAACTCATACTTAATTTTTTTTTAGTAATTTGCGAGTAAGAGCTTATCACACTCAATAGCCTAGGCAAGAGTATTTAATGTCATCGAAGACTTTTGAGTAATCTTGTCTATCTGTATCTGTTCATATATGGTTTCGGATATAGTTTGCGTAAATAAAGCTAAATTAGTTATGGTCGATCATTTATCCATGAAACTATGATATTGGAAGTGAATTTTTTACGGACGGATAAACAAATGAAAGATTTGCAAAATTAATTAAAATTGTAATGGACCTGTAATTTGCTAGATGATTTTTGTCACCAGTTTTTAGCATTGGACAAACTGGCCAATTTCTAAAAGTTCGAAAATTGGGATGTAATTAGTGATAAATTTATATTTGCAGATTCTTTGGAAAGAAACTAATTCAGTTAATCTAGACTTCTGTGATTCTTACATATAAAGATTGTAGTATACTATAATAATTATATTCTAACCTATTGCTATTCTTACTAATGCCTAAGATACAACAGATTGTCATAAAGGATGACATGCGTTAGTCACGTGTAGTCTCAATTTCCATTAACCTTGTTCTCTTCCTAATGAAACATGATTCGAACATTATATCATAGCTTGTAGGCGTTTACTGTTAGTAAATCTCTAATATTAATCAATATTACTAGTGATACTTCGTGTAATATCAAAATTCAGTATCGGATATTATAATGTGGCTCACAGCCACCAACTACAATATTACTTATGAATGCATTAAATATTGTATCTTGTTATTATCTGTTGTCATCCTAATTTAATTAAATACGAGTAAGAGCTTCTTGAATTTTACTAGACAAGGTAACGTGCAATTATGATTCACAGAAGCAGAAAATGCACTAAGAATTTGTTGAGACATTTTATTGAAATTTCCAGAGGTTTCATTTTAACTAAAATTTTAACAAAAAAAATTACATTTTCTGACCCTTTTTGTACGTTTTTATTTTAAATTACCGATGATTATTTCAGTGCCTTCTTATCGGAAATTGATAAATTTGGATCAGTTTAATGTTACTATTTGAGTTTTAAAGACCTTCAGAAATGCTTAAAATTCGTAGAAGAATCAATTTTCGTCAATTAAGTGACTTTGAAAGAGGCCAATTAATCGGCATGAGGAAAGCCGGACTGTCTTTAAGGGATACTGCCATGTGAGCCGTTACATGATATTGGTCAAGGTGATCTGAGGAAGCTCGACATAAGCGACAACAGGGATCCGGACACCACTGAACAACCGATCATCGGGAAGAACGCCACTTACGAAATTTCGCCCTAGAGAAGTATTTTCCACAACCTGAGCTGTGCGAAATTAATGGATAGAACTTTTAGGTTATGTCATACCTAATTAGAAGTTTTGGACCTCATTCCACCGATAATTTTTGTTCCCATACTTCGCGTCCTCATGCTCTTAGATTACAATGGTGTAATAAGTAAACGAATTGGAGACAGGAATGGTATAAAACAGTATTCAAAATGTGGAATTCGCTATTGAATGTCAGGCAACTCTTACCGAGGGTGTGATGGTTTGTGGTGGGATATGGTATGATAGTCTTCATAACTTGATGCTGACGATTACTTAACAAATGTGCTGGAATCCGTTGCATTGCCTTACCTACAATGGCTAAATAATCCAGTTTTTCAGCATTGTCATACAGGAAGGGTTACAACAAAATTGTCATAATCACCTAATGGCCTGCACAGTCACCAGATCTGTCTCTGACTGAATATGTCTGGAATATGGCAGAAGAGTGAGACATTTACTCTATCCTCAGGATAATTTAAACGATCTTCGGCTTCGTATCCAAGAGTTTAGGGATAATATTATCCCGCAAACCGGAATTGATCATCTCAGTTTCTCAATGTCTACATAATATTGTGAACGTGTGCATTCTAAATAGTGGTTTTTTTATTCCGCTTTTCACAGTGTTGAAATTTCAATAGCTTTAATTTTATACTGGTTACTGGGGGACAACTTTGGTGAAGATTGCATTAAAATTGATCAACAAAATTAAGGTGTTGCACTTTTTTTATTCAAACCAGTATATTATTATACAGAATGCAATAAAAGTAAATATGATCTATACACCGTTTAATGGTCAGATAGAATTGGGATGGAGCCTATTGAATTTCCTGTTGCAAAATTCCGTTTCACACACTACAAATCATTTTTTGTTTTTTGGAGAATTAAAATAATTAGTTGATAAAGGATACTATTCAAGTTATAGAAAATTTATTAGACAAAAATAACACGAATCCTGTCAAAAAAGCCGAAATCTTAAATCTGTTGTCCATATGTTTAACTCAAAATTATTTCCAATTTAATAACGATATATATAAAGGTAGTGATGGTTTAATAATGGGAAATCCACTAAGTCCGATTCTAGCTGAAATATTTATGGATTACCTAGAAAAACAAATCCACAATAACAAATTAATTAAGGATTTTATATACTGGTACAGATACGTAGATGATATCATCACCTACTTCACAGGAACTACCAGACAATTAAATCATTTTTTAGAATTTATTAACAATTTACACCCAAACATAAAATTTACAATAGAAATAGAACAACAAAATTCTATCAACTTTTTAGATCTAACTATATCAAAAATTAACAATAGACATGATTTTTCCATATACCATAAAAGTTCTCATACCGACACTACAATACACAACTCTTCTACACACCCTTTAAAACACAAACAAACCGCATATAAAAGCATGATACACAGATTAATCAATATCCCTCTTTCTCAGGAAAATTTTGAAAAAGAATTAAAAATTATAAAACAAATCGCAAAAAACAATGGTTATAACCCATCAATGATTGATAATATTCTGGCTAAAAAAACTTACCAAAAAGCTATACAACTAGTTTATCCTATTGTCTCAACTAAGAAAACAAATTTCAAATCCCTTACATATATTGGGACCCCTACAGAAAAAGTTGCTAAAAATTTAAAGAAACAAAATTTTGATATTGCTTATAAAACGAATAATACCCTTGGTAAATTAATTAAAAACAATAAAGATAAAACTAATAAAGAAAATAAATCTGGAATCTATAAGCTAAAATGTGGTACCTGCCCGAAAGTATATATTGGACAAACCGGAAGATGCTTCAAGAAAAGAATATCAGAACACAAAAGAAGTTTTAGAAACAGAAGAGAAGATTCAACTTATGCAAATCATCTCCTAGAAGAAAACCATAGTTTTGATGAAAACTTCGAGATTTTGCACTCCGAAAATAAAGGATTAAAATTAACACTACTAGAATCCTTGGAAATCAATAAGCTAAAAGATTCAGAAATAATTCTAAATGACCAACTGGAAACAAACTCCTCACCATTATTGAACATGTTTTAATATTGAAAAAAGTTTACTTTACATACACTTATTTAATTATTTTTAAAATCTTTATACTTTCTAAATTCCTACAATTTGTTACGCTCTTTTATAGTCAATTTCAATGCACAAATATTATCAATAGACATTTTTAGGTTTTAGTAAAAACTTGACCCTCATCCTTTGGCAATTTACGAGCTTAAAAAGAACTATAGAACAATACATTTTTTTCCTTTATTATATATATATTTTATATTTTTAAATGTGAATGATCCGTTTATATTTAATATTTACAAGTTTACAATTCTATTTTTATTGTGATTTATTTAGGATGCAATTTTACTATGTCATCAAGCTTATTTATACACCCTACTCATAATTGTAATAGCTAGTCTAGTACTCACATCTGACGAAGCCACTGTGTTGGCGAAACAATTGTCATGTTTATATATATTTTGTAAATATATGAATATAAAAATTTTTGTGAAAATCTTAAAACGTGAAGTTTTATTCAGTTCGATGTTAAAATAATTAGGTTAGGTGACAGGTTAAAATTATTTATTATTTGTAACAAAAAAAAGGAGCAGATATACTTCATAAAAAAATATAAATATTATTGGAAAGTAAATCCACCACGACGGCGCATTTCGTAAAACTGATAGCATTTATTTTAATACGAAGGTTTGTAGAATAAAATATTTTTTTTAGAATTAAGACAATTATGATGTTTTTAAACCAGGACTATTCGTGTGCCCTTTATATCCATTATAATGTTGAATTGTTGACTAACATATGACGACACTCTGAAAGAGTTGAAATAAAGTATTCTGTGACATAACCTAACGATCAACTGCTGCAGTTTAGACGGATTTTCGATAATTTTTATAAATGGCAATAGAGGTAAGCTTGTTTTTTTTTGTAAAAATATTAGTTTAACCTTTCAATATCTGTTTGTCGTGTAGAATGGCCTGGTAATATCTATTTGTCAAGGCATGTAACTATTTTTTTGGCAAATACATATGTTCCCGATTGGGGAACAGTATGCATAGCAGATAGATTTTAGGGGGTTTACTTTTTTTAGGTGTTCATTATGGATATTGACCTAGGCAAATTTAGTACACTGATACCCAAACTTTTTTATGGAAAAAACTCGACGCATGTAAGAAGTCTTTCTTCTGACAGCGAGGATGATGATGAGTCCAACATTTTGGTGGAAAATAATACACAGCATGAAGAACTAGTTTGTTATAGTAGTGATGATAAAGTAACTTTAGTTGACCTACTTCCTATTGTGCCTCTGACATGTCAAATGGAAGAATTCCATTACGAATACTAACGCAGAAGTTACCCAGTTTCAATGAAATACTCTACTTCCTCCAGAAGTCCTAAAGTTGACAACTCAATATTTTAAAAGTTTTTCTTTGATGTCATCTTTTCAGATAGTATTGTTTATCAAACAATTTTATTCAGTACTTAGATGTTTAACAAGCCTCTGCATTTATCGAAGGAAGGATTAAAAAGATTTTTGGGTATCCTCATATGAATGTCAATTATAAAACAGCCAAATGCAAGGTGATATTGGTCCGCTAATGTACGATTTGATCAAGTAGCTAATATTACGCCCGTAAAAAAGTGGGATGCAAGGGTAAAAGCAGAGTTACCTGTCAAAAATGTAAAGTACACTTGTGTTTTTATGCGAAAAGGAATTGCTTTGTAGAGTTTCCTACAAATTAAATGTATTAAAGTACAGCTTACTAGCATACTGTGCCCAATTAGGAACATTTTTTTTCTTAACTTTTAATAAAAAGTTGGTATAGAATGTTTTCTGTTTTATTTACAGCTCTAAACATCATATCTTTTAAAAAAAATTTTGCAATGTTAAAAATGAAAACAGAAAAATTAAATCATGCAATAGAGAGTTAACAAAGTTCAATTACTGTTTGTAAGAAGAACCAAGAAGAAACTTACACGATATCATCTTTATAATAAAATATAAATGGAGTAAACATAAACAATGAAAAAATGTGCATACTGCACCCTGTATGAAAATAAATACTAATTAAGTAACACTGTGTTCTAAAATCCAATAAAATAACAATAAAAGCTATACATATTATACACACCATATTCATATTGTCCGAAAACTGCTCGTAAGAAGAACCAACAAGAAACTTACTAGAGATCAGTCTACATTACAAGAAAATATAAATGGAGAAACATAAGCAATAAAAAAATGTGCATACTACACCCTGTATAAAAATAAATACTAAATAAGTAATACTGTGTCCTAAAATATAATAAAATAACATCTTATACACAACATTTCACAAGGTTCGATTACCGCTCGTAAAAAGAACCATGAAGAAACTTACGAGAGATCGGTCCACATTATAAGAAAATATAAATGGAGAAACATAAACAATAAAGAATTTGCATACTGCATGAAAATAAATACTAAATCTCGCCAGGTAAAACTGGGCCTTAGTCCGAGTCAGATTCGGACAAAGAAGAATTATCCTCCACATAAATGTTCAGTGGCTCTACTACGATGTCCATTACAATGTCAAGCTGCCACATTTTTTCTCTTGACTTTGCGCATGATGACATTCTTCCAATATTCAGAAGAAACATGTTCATGATGGTCTTTCATTTTGAACGTACTATTATTCCTCGTTACTTCCCTTTTCATTTGCCCATATATTAATGTAATAGGATTAAATTCACAATAATAGGGGGTAATCGCAAAACCGTGCGATTCTGTTGTTTTGCCATCTCATTGAGTACATATTTAGGCGTAATGGCGGCCTACGAGTATCTGACAAGATCCAGGAGTTCACCTCTCACCATGTCTGCTTTGTAAAGAATTGACTTACTTGTTAACCACGCTTGTATGTACACTTTCTTTGTACCAGCATTCGGGATCATCTCCATTTCTCGACTCTGATAGGAAGCGTTGTCCATCGCACCACAGAATTTTCACCCAAGCGTCCCAAAATGTGAGTTAACCAGTTCTCGAAAACTTCACCAGTCATTCCTTCATGGTAATCTCCAGTTTTCTTTGATTCGAAGCATGGTAAACCATCCTCAACAAAACCATCCTCGAATCCTATATGGAGGACTATAAGACGACTTCTCTTGCCTGATGGATCCTCAACACCATCGTTAATCCTTGCATGAAGGCCTGCCTTAAAGTCAAGATTGTTGTGTCGTTCCATACTTTACTCACAGTGTGGTCGACGTTCACCCAGGTTTCATCTAAGAAGTACAATTTCATGTCTTCTTCCCGGTATTCTTTGATCTCTCGTAGGAAACGTCGCCTCCAGGCGATGATCTCATTCTTTTCTCTGAGGACACTATCGCGTAACCTTTTATTATTTATTTATTATTTATTATTTATTATTATTATTTATTATTTATTATTTATTATTTATTATTTATTATTTATTATTTATTATTTATTATTTATTATTTATTATTTATTATTTATTATTTATTATTTATTATTTATTATTTATTATTTATTATTTATTATTTATTATTTATTATTTATTATTTATTATTTATTATTTATTATTTATTATTTATTATTTATTATTTATTATTTATTATTTATTATTTATTATTTATTATTTATTATTTAATACTTATTATTTATTATTTATTATTTATTATTTATTATTTATTATTTATTATTTATTATTTATTATTTATTATTTATTATTTATTATTTATTATTTATTATTTATTATTTATTATTTATTATTTATTATTTATTATTTATTATTTATTATTTATTATTTATTATTTATTATTTATTATTTATTATTTATTATTTATTATTTATTATTTATTATTTATTATTTATTATTTATTATTTATTATTTATTATTTATTATTTATTATTTATTATTTATTATTTATTATTTATTATTTATTATTTATTATTTATTATTTATTATTTATTATTTATTATTTATTATTTATTATTTATTATTTATTATTTATTATTTATTATTTATTATTTACTATTTATTATTTATTACTTATTATTTATTATTATTAGAGTCTATACATGTGTGACATTGATGTCTGTGCATTTCACCAATATTTTAGTGATTACAGTGAAATAAAAATTATTATTCCTTTTGTAAATTAAAGTTAAGACCCCACACAGTAATTACTTAAAGGTAAAATTGTTTTTATTTATTTTTTTATACTGATATAAAACAAACTGAATATTCCTGGTGAGTGATAACATAAGAACAGAATCGCCTGAATTCGGTTGTATACCTATTCAACCATGGGTGAACATATAAACTGTAGTAAATGCACAGTCAAAATAAAGGAAGGGAACCTAATATTAAATGCTATGGGAACTGCAATTTGACATTTCACTTAAAATGTATAGATTTATCACCTAATGATTATGAGGTAATGAAAAGCTGCAAAGGTATGATGTGGTTCTGTGAATGCTGCATCATAACTTTAAAACATATATGGGATTTAAAAAATGAAATATCTAGTTTCAAAAAAGAAGTAGCCGTTGAAATAAATGAAATCAGGAATATGATAGTTAAACAAAATGTTTGTAATGAAGATGGTGCTAAGAAAAAACCTAGTTACTCTAAGATCGTTAGTGGTGAAGTAGTTGTTATTAAACCTAAAGAAAAGCAGGAAAGCAAAGAACAATGGAAGCAATACAAAAGCATGTGAATCCGGTAGCATTAGAAGCAATAAAAAATGTGAAAGAAGGAGGAGTGCTAATCAAATGTAAAAGCAAGGAAGAAATAAAAAGAATTCAAACCGTAGCAGAGAAAAAAATGGGTAAAAGTTATAAGGTTAATACACCAAGTTTAAGAAATCCGTGTGTATAGATAGTAGATATAGATCAGGAAATGGATGAAGATGAATTGCAGAGAAAAAATGTTTGAATTGCATTGATGCAAATCTTAGACTAAAAACAGATTTTAATGTTAACCATTCCATTTTTGACATTAACTGCTTGGTCCTACAAAACAAAATTGAGATTGAAAAGCAAAAAATTCAATATTTGGAAAATGTAAACTAGCAATTAATGCCAGACCAGTGGAAACAATATAATGAACGATCTGAAATTAGAGTCCTGCATCAAAATGTTCAATGTATAAAAAATAAAATTAATGAGTTAGAGATTGAACTGGCGTCCCAGAGAATTTCAGTTGCATGTTTTACTGAGACTTGGTTCCAATCACATGAACCCGAATATATTAATATTAGCGGCTATACTATGTCTGCAGCCTTTTGTAGGAATGAATATAAGAACGGTGGAATAGTTATCTTCCATAAAAATTCTCTTGACATTGATATTATTGAAATAAAACAAATTTGCAAAAAATCAATTGATAAAAACTTTGAAATAGCAGGAATACAAATATTTTTTAATGAATTAGAAAACGTCTTAAAAGAGCTAACAGCTGATAAATCGGATATCATATTATGTGGTGACTTTAATATTGATTTTTTAATTAATAACTGTAATAAATATGAACTAGTAGATCCACTTAGTTCTTACAATATCAATGTTCATGTAGATGAACCAACTAGATTTTCAGTAAATTCCCAAGTTGTATAGATTACATGTGTACCAATTTTCTAAACAATGAGTTAAAGTGTGAAATTATAGGAAACGGTCTCTCAGATCATACATGTCAAATATTACAATTTAATGTGTCTAAACTAGATTCACACTCAAAGAAAGCTACAAAAACGAGACTTTTTACCAGAGATAATTATCGTAATTTTTTGCACAACATAAGTAAGGAAACCTGGCTGGATGTTTATACAGCAAAAACATTAGAAGAAGGCTATCAATTATTTATGAGTAGTTTATTATATTATGTTGATATCAGTTTTCCGTATACGTATATAGAATCAAATAAAAGAAGAAAAGGTTGGGTAACAGGAGGTTTACAAGTTTCATCTCAGAAACTGAAATTGCTTTACATAAAAATTAGTACTTCGAAAAATGTGGAGGATATATGTTATTATAAAAGGTATAAAAAAATTTATCGCCAAACAATAAAAGCAGCAAAACGCTTACACAATGATAAAATTTACTCTAGTGCCAGTAATAAGTCAAAAGCTGTTTGGTCAATTATAAATAATGATTTGGGGAAAACTAAAATTAATCAAATTTTTCAGATGAAAGTTGATAACAACTTGATAACTGACACTAAAATAATATCTAACCAGTTTAACAATTATTTTGTAGAGACTCCGGGAAAATTACATTCAGAACTTGCAAGTAAAAGCGATCAGCATAAGTTTAGTATAAATAAAGTGTATCCAACTATTTTCGTAGATCCCGTGACGGAAAACGAAATTTTTAATATAATAGGTGACGTTAAAAAATCTAATTCTGCTGGTATGGATCATATCAGTTCTAACATACTCAAATCAGTTGTTGTACATGTAAAAGCGCCACTAACCTATCTGATAAACTGGTCTCTTTCTGAAGGAATATTTCCACAATTATTTAAAGTAGCCAAGGTTGTACCTATTTACAAGAAAGGAGATAAATCATTGGTTGAAAACTATAGACCAATATCTTTATTATCTTCAGTTTCCAAAATACTAGAAAAAGTAGTTTTCAATAGAATTATGAACTTCATATCTAGATTTGATGTACTAGGTCATGCTCAACATGGTTTTCGTGGTGGTAGATCGACACAATCAGCAATACTCAGTTTTCTAAGTACATTAATTGATCAATTAGATAAAAATCTCAAAAGTCTAGGCGTGTTCATGGATTTGAGCAAAGCTTTTGATCTTGTTGATCATACTTTGCTCAAAGATAAATTATCAAATTATGGTATAAGGGGTAAGCTGGGTGACTGGCTATCGTCGTATCTATCAGACCGCAAACAGGTTGTTGAGCTAAATGGCAGTATATCTGATTTACTGTATATATCCTGTGGTGTACCCCAGGGTTCTATATTGGGACCTTTGCTTTTTATAATATTTATGAATGATCTGCCGAATCTTGTTAATGAAGGACACCTTATCATGTATGCAGATGATCCTACATATATAAGCTCAAACACAAATATTCCTGACTTAGTGACAGAATCTCAAAACAAAATAAACAGTTTAGTTTCGTGGTTTAACAATAATAAACTGCTTATAAATGGTAGACAAAACAGTTTTTATTCATTTCACCCCAAGGAATTCCAAACAATCAGAAAATTACCTGATAAAAATAGATAGAAAATCAATCAGACAAGTTAGTTTTACAAAATTTTTGGGAGTGTACGTGGACAGCACATTGAATTGGGAAATGCATATAAGTCAGTTGTGTACTAATCTAGCACCAAGTTGTTACACACTGTATAGATTAAGAAGCTCATCTAACAAATCAGTAATATTATCATTTTATTATGCGCAGTTTTATTCTAGAATTAAGTATGGCATAATTTTTTGGGGTTCTTCTCATTTTGCTGAGAGAATTTTTATAATGCAAAAAAAAGCACTTCGTAACATTGAAGGTGTGTCAGCATACACTTCATGTAGAAGTATTTTAAAAAATTATGTATATTACCTCTAGCTTGCATTTACATATTAGGAACACTATGCTATGTAAAGAATAATATAAGGTCATTTTTAACAAACAATTTTAATCATGAATGTAATACTAGAGGTCAAAATAATCTTACATTGCCCAATCATTCTCTCTCGCTCTATGAGAAGACTCCACAATATTTAGGTATAAAATTATTTAACAAACTTCCTGAATCTATTAAAATAATAGAAAGCCAAAAAACATTTAAAACTAAAGTACGGTGCATGCTTCTTCAACATAGTTTTTATAGTATTAGGGAATATCTGGAGTCTAACATATAAACATATAAATTTAAGTTAACTTCTGTACAAAAATATGGTGAATATGTTTATATAATTATTATAATTAAAAACTCTTAGTTAACTGTTAATAACATTATCACTTAATTGTCTTCTTAATTGTCTTCTTAATTTGTAACCAATTTGTAAATGTGTTGTATTGTTTCATATTAACTTAATTCTATTATTTTATTTTACAATTGTATTCAACTGTTTCTTTTTAAACTTGTACTGTTTGACGAGTCTGATGCCATTGTATTTGTGGTCTTATAGACAATAAAGATTATTATTATTATTATTATTTTTGCAAACCTATTGTGCCAAATACAATAATTACATTACAAGATGTAGAAATAAAAACTTAGTTTACTCACCGAAAGGCAATTTCTGTTATCAATGTCCACAAAGTACTCCGTTTTTCGAAGTAGATGTTCATCTTCATGCACCACCGCCAACATTTTATTCAGAGTTGAGTTGAAACGTATGAGAACACTTATAGTTCCATCATCGATGTTATCCAAAATAGTTCGTTGTCTGTGGTACACTTTCGGTGTATGTATAGCCATAATATTTAAAGATCTCTTTCAAAAATTTTCTCTTGTATTTATTCGTCAAAATCTGTGCTTACCGTGACTCCTGGTTTTCCGCAACATGTGAACAACAATTCCGAAATATCGGTGTCCTTAGCTACGTAGTGTTTCTTTTTGGGGTATTTGGCATGATTCCATTTTCTTTGATTTTGGAATTGTCACTCTATTAAAAATATGTTTCTTATTAAGGAAAACGTTTTTAATATCTAGGTTATGTCTACTATTGTAACCGTGATATTCAACAAATTAAATTAATTTTTAAATGCTACAATCAATTAATTTAGTAAACGAATCATACAATAAATAAAGTTAACTAAGACTAAAACTAATAAGTAGGAGATATTTCTGGCACGCCTATGTACTTAGCACAAGATAAGAAACTTTGTTGAATAACAATGGTTTATGCTTGAGTACCACAATAGCATAGAACAATCCAATACCAAATTATAGTCACGAATTAGAGTAAATCTTTTATGAGATGAATCTTGGTAGAATCGTCTAGAAGTTTCAGTTATTGTATCTACGAACATATTAATAATTTTCCAGCAACCTGACCACACATTTGCTGAAATTTGCGCTCAATTTCTGCGTTATTAATAATGAATTGATTGATGAGCTTTTTATCAAACATCAGATGGGAATTTGCTATTGCCAAGATCGAGGATAAATAACTTCGTATTCGTGGTTAAATCGGGGTTATACGCTACTGGAAGATATTACACAGATAATTTATTTTATGAGGGTTTAGAGTTTCTGGAGGGCAATTTGGTATCTGATTTGCTACTATTTTATACTTTAAAGTTGCTCATTACACACAAAAAAAACATACTGATCTTATAATATGTTCCTAAGCGAAATTATGTATAAAGCAGTATTTTAAATATGAATACTTGATGAAGAGCGTAATGCACATAACTTCAGGTTTACTTTTGTGTTTCATTAGATTAAGTATTTTCAGTTATAAATATTCATGCTCTGGCACCACATAACTCAAACCGACTCATAAATTTCCTGTAAAATATATCAGAAGGAAATGGAAATTATATTCTTAACACACAACAGCTTATACAGCTAAGGCAAACATTATGTAGTGCGTATGTTGTATGTAAACTATCCAAAATATTTAAAGGGTTACTTTTTCAAAAAGTCATATCTTTCCGGCGAAAATTGATTCACATCTAATATTTCATAAAGTAATTAATCAAGTTGGCTACTGTCATCCTAGCTTATTTTCGCATGATTTATTTGTCGTCATTAGAAGTGGCATTGTTATAAATGTGAAAATGGACAAAAATCAGTGTGATTTAGTAAAAATTCGAAATAAAAACTAATATTAAACATACGGTGTATATGTTGCTACATGTTATTTTCTATTGTTGAAAACAGAACGCTAAACGACCTCAACTTCAATATTGTGATATGAGCAGTTACGATTTTGCAAGAACGGCACTCTCAGCGATATGTAAGCCAAGTGCTGAACTTTGTAACGATATTGCAAGCCATTTCATTCCAGTTTGTCGTTTTCCGGTATGAAAAACTTTTCTATTTCATAATAATGTTGTACCGTATTTATCTTAATTTATGCCTTATTTGCTTTTCCGTGATCAGTTCACGTTGGTTGTTCTTTAAAATGCCCATCTTCAATATAGATTAGTATCGATTTTTCGTGCCTTGTTGGAAATTTATCTAATATATTTGATATTTGGAGTTTGGTAACCCTTTTATAGGAAACACTTTTGTTTCTAACCTTTGTGGTGCATTTGTTTTGCGGTGGATCATTTTAAACCAGGGCACATATTTACCAACCAGACCTCTGTACCGTAAGATTTTTCTAAATTTGAAATATCAAGTACTTATTTGCACAATTACTTAGTATTATCTACAAACGCTGTTCTAGTAGAGCCTTGCCTAGTTCTCTGGCAATTGATTAATTTGACAACATTCATATTGTTTTATATTTAGTAAATACTTATTTACGTTATCTTTCTATTTGTCTGTCGATGTACAAACATTCTAAATTCTATTTTCTTGAAGATTACCTTCTTTTAGTAAAAAATATCTTAAAATATAGTGATTATCTATTTCACTTTGTTTATTTTCATAGCTATACCTAGTTTATTTGTTGGACTATTATTTTTTTCTATTTAACGTAACTTTTATTGATACTTAAGTTAGTTAAAGTCTTCAACTTCCTAAGGTATTGTGGGATACAAATCTTAGTTTGATTAGTTTGCAATTTACTTTGTAAATTTCATTTTTTTTATGTAGCAATTTAAACGTCACAGTTTTTTATATTGCCGTGCATATAGTACTGATCTTATAAAACTCTCCGTTTTTATGTAAATACCTGGAACAAGAGAAGAGGATATAACAGATGGATCGAACTGAACATTATACACTGGGTGGAGCAGGAAGACGATATTTTATTCAACTGGCATTTCGTCTCAAGGAAACTGCAGTACTGACAGTTGTGATTCAAACTGACACCGAGCCATTCAGAGCTTAACTGTTGGTGGATTCTTTGCAGGAATGACCCATTTTAAGTTACGTGAGATCTTCGTCCCAAGCAACATTTTATATTTGATCAGAAGAATTGTTGTAAAAGATCAGTCACTAACGTCACATAATTTTTTTGTTTATTTTATTAGTATTCAACCTAAACTATATTTTTTAACTAAAAGAGGCCATCTGAGTCAATGTAAATCTTGTAAATATTCATACCAGTCTTTATTATAATTTTTATTTAATAATATCTTTTTATTCGACTTCCTTCCTAAACAGAATTGTAGGATTAACGTTATCTTCACCTATTTAAGTAAATTTTTAATTATTTGGTACTGGCGCCCAGCCTAGATTCTGGTGAGAACTCAAATCAACCTAAGCCCTTATTCACGACCTGCTAACTGAGCTAACGGTTAACAAGTACAACCATCAGCAATTGGGTGGGGGATGATGCAACGTGTCTTAGTATATGCTCTCTGGACACTTGAGACGACATCAAGAGACAGGACTTTGTTAAAAGAAGGCCTCGTCAAAGCTGCCACAGGGCTACAATCGCTCTCGATTCTAAAGAATGACGTCTTTAGATCTAGAAGAGTTCAGGTTCCTGTCCAAAACGTGCGTAATATACTCAGAGAAGTCGATTTGCAATTTAGATGACACTTAAAACACCTAGACTGACCAGAGACTATAAGCAGACGAAATTACGGTTTGCTCGAGAACATCAAACTTTGGCAGCTACAGAACTGGAGTTAAGTTATGTTTTCAGATGGGTCGAGATTTAAATTATAGGTCAATGATGGACGAGTTCGAGTTCTGAGAATGCCCAATGCATACTGATTTTGACTAAAACACCATAATTTTAGAAAACTTATTATTAAAGTATTAATTTATGATCCTTTAATTGTTTTTGGTAGTTTACATATGCAGTGCGAACTTTGGCTGCGGCACGCTTGAAAATAAATGATTCCTTACCGTCTACGATCAAAATCCTCGGAGAGGTCAATCTCATTTTTTAAAGGCATATCTTTTTTTGATAGTTGTCAAGTTTTTTTATCACCACTCATTTTCACAATGACATTAACGCCATTTTTCTAATGAAAACCCTCGTTTTTTTAAGCATTCTGATTCTCCTTGAAATTATTCTGCATACTGCAATATATGATTGTGCGGTGTAAACAAAAAATCGATATAGCTGCAGAGTTTTATCAATTTCTTTGAAGCAAATGAATAACAAGGTGACAGAACGCCGAATAAGTAATATATCAGTTCAAAAACATTAAACTATCAAATGAACTGTTTAAATTGGATCCTATTTGCATATTGACAGAAGGCAAATCGATACTGCTGTCTAACATTTTGAAGCTTCTCTGGGGGAATCACAAAAATTTCATTTCGGATTATTTCTCTTAAGGCTGCAATGTTAAAGTAGACATTACTGTTGAAATTACTCTATAAAATAAATCTAAATGCGTGAGGTCAGAGGACCGTGTCGGTCATTCAATTGCCCCTAGTTTTCCAATACAACGCCTAGAAATAATGTCGTTTAAGTAATATCGAATAGTAAAGTAGTAATAACGGGGTACTCTATCTTGCTAGAACCACAAAGCATTATTGGGGACTGAGTAATTCCAAATACTTTTTACCAGTTAATGCTCCTTCAATGGAATGAGGTCCTAAAATTCTATTTCTAACAATGCAAGCCCAAACATTGAATTTTTCTGGATATTGGATATGGGCCTGCATCATCCAGTGTTGATTCTGGGGAGCCCAATAGCGACAATTTTGTTTATGAACCGTTCCGCTAAGATAAAATGTAGTTCCATCATAAAAGATAATGCGGTGCGCAAAATCAGCATCAGCATTGCACTTTTCCATCATGTTATCATACAATTTAATCCTGCGATAAGTGGTATTGTATTTTCATGGCATCAGCCCATCGAGTACCATATCATATTTCGTGATAGTTTTGAAAATTTTCTATAAAACTTTTCGAGCACTCTCCCGGCGTTCAGACCACTTCCGTGGGTCTTGTCTGACCTATATGTACTACTAACTCTTATAAAGCACCGATTCCTGACTAGCCTGAGAGCCACGATACAGCCGATTTTCTGAATTTCATGTAGTTTTGAATCCTCCTTTCTGACTATTTAAAGCTTCAGGGCTTTCTCACCTCCCATCATATATTTAACCATTCAGTAATTCCCGTTCCTTTACACTCATTAGACATAATACCGATCGCTCTACACGCCTGAGGCACCGTTCACAGAAGCGATTTCTTTGCAGTTTCTAATTATGCAAATCTTGCTGCCACTTCAGCGCTCTCATATTCATTCTACCATTCACACCAAGCGTCCTGTATGACTTTTATCAGTTTGTCAGCAACATAATCCCATTTAAATTATTTTATTATATTTTCCAAATTTTCTCGCTTTAAACAATGAGTGGCGTCTGATATTTTCTAAAATTCCATTTTTTCTCTCGCCCCTCATCAGTGCTCCGTATTTCCAGCGTCACCTCCAGCTAGTGGAAGCCAATCAACGCACGCCGTTTGGTGTTTTCATGACGACATGTCGTGACAGCGGATTTACTAATGACTAACGCCCCACATTATACATAACGACACACAAAACGTCACTCTATCTGAAGACACAAACTTGTGACTGTAGTGATTTTTTTAATATACACGTGTAAATGGCACAATTTCAACAAAAAAAATAATTACATCAAGTGGTTGGGAGAAAGTTAATAATAATACTGGAGTGGCCACAAAGAGGTTTCAAAAAATGTTCTGATATACATGACATTGTATTTAAAAAAAATTTAGTTGACCCTGTAGATGCGCTTTGGCTCGCCCTGTATATTTGAAAATAATTTCAGGATATAGACTTTTTATCTAGTTTATTTTTGTTTTTAAATGGAGTTTCTAGCTATTATAGAACTCGACGTATATAAGTCGAACGCACTATTGCCCACCCTGTATAAATAACTATTAAATTATTTTTTTCTTGTTTTTGTTTTTTTTTAATAGAGAACAATTTTCAATCAATTGTTTATTGTGATATCTATTACAAAGCAAGCAGGCTGAAACTCAATTTCTTATAAATTATGCATGATTTGTTTAATTATTTGTAAGTTAGAATGTCCTTATTCACACCGATTAATTATTTAACCCTTTTTCCTGTACCATAATGGGAAAAAACTTATTTCATCATGTACTAAAATCAAACACACTTAGTGGACCATGGATGAAAATTAAAATGCATTTCAAAATGTAACTTTACTGGCGAAAATCAAAGAAACAAATTAGTAAACGTTCATATTCCCCATAACAATGAGAATTCTAATGAAGTTTTTTACCTCCTCGATTGTAGTTGACGAGAATCAACTGATATCTTTTCAGACGATATATAATGTAATCATATTTATCATTTTCAGAAATATGTGGTTAGAATGTATCTAAGAAAGAAAATCTACAAGCGGTGGTAAGTGAACAATAAGCGGTAAAATATATTTGCGGTACCATTTGATATTCCTTGTTTCATGCTGCACAATGCACATTATTCATCTAATAGAAATTACCACTCTCAATAAAACCGCATTCTGTTTCATGAAAATCTGTCGCCACTTCTGTTTTTTACTAAGCTCTTTTTATGTTTTCCGCTTGTTTCTTTCTTGTCTCGATACTCTCGACTTTAGTTGTATTACCCTCCTTGTTATTTTCGGATTCAATGATAGTAGTATCTCTATTTTCATTTTCTTCATGTCTAATTTCTTGGTCATCCACATTATCTTCACGCTCGTCTTCTTCATCTGTCTCCTACGTGGACTCCAATAATTTATTCATTCATTTTGTTTATTCTGAATCCTCATCCCACACCAATTCATCATCATCTAATAAATCAGGAAGATCTGCATTGTTATCATTTCTTAACAGTTGAAGAAGTGCCTCAGTTATCAGAGGCTATCGATCATGTTGGAATATTTTCTGAAAAAAATATCCTCCTGTAATCAACCCTAGGTATGTCACACACAAAAAAACTATTTCGTTACATACGGTGCTTAACTCTGTGTTCGTCCCTATGTCGAGACATAACATTTTCAATATCACGGCTTGTTCCTAGAATAACGACCGAAATGAAATAAAGAGCTATATGAAACTATAATACTTTTACTTGCCACGGATTTTTACAAGCATATATTTTTCGTAAAAACTAACCAATGTTCATTCAATAATACCAACTCACAACAAGCACACAATTTGGCCAAGCACACCTAACCTCAGTTGTATACATTTTTAGTAACAATTCCTCTCCACAGATCACACTAGCTAATAAAGCATGTTCATTAGGTGTCCCTGAATAGGTAGAGACACACTTAATAGTACAGAGCGATCGCTATTTCATGTCGAACAGATGTTAAAAGGATAGCAAATGATGTGTATGGATTTTGCCCGTTCCACTTGTAATAAGAATCGTGATCAATACTACACCCTCATAAGAAATTTACACGTACATCATTCGGTTTCCTTTAACTCCTATTCGAATTGAATCCCCATTGTATAACTCGCTGTATAATTCCATAATAGGTATATTTGATCCTTTATAAAATGATCTCCGGTGGTACGTATAGAGAGAATGGATTAATTAATCCAAGATTAAATTTTAACGAATTTCTCTTTTTTTTGTATTTTTGTAGGCGTGTAATCCTCTTGCTTATATAAATTCAATAAAATTAAGAATACTCTAACCTGGACTGTATTTTACAAAACAGAAGTTTTATTAAGATATTAGCCTCCTCGTAGAGTTTGCTAGATAATTCAAAGTTACGGACACGGGCGCAATCGTACTTTATTTGCTTGTCATCGTTGTGGGAAACGGGAGCGTCAGATAAGCTCTCATGAATAATCGGCGGGATTAACGATTTCACAGTTTTTGTTGTGTGACAAATTATTTTAGATTTATCTAAGCGTTTGTTGCAAAATTAATACACCTTTTTTTGCTTAAAACAAAATAAATATAAAAACTTAAAACGTTATTAGATAACTCGTACATTTATTAAAATAATTAATGAGTTTAGAGATGAACGAAATTAACTATTTCTTATGAGGAGTAATTATTATATTATGTACAGTGTAAAATGTTCTGCTACATCATATTCAGTGAAATTTTAAGTACCGGAATATCTTACACCAAATCTTTTTATGTGTTTGCTTCTGTGTTAGAATATTTCAAAAACTACATAAAAATCGCTCAAATTTAGTGATTTGTCAAGCCTGAAATAGGACGCCCTTAAGATTATCAAGTTAACTTGGTTCATAACATAAGGCAGTTTTAAATATAGTTCACAATGAAAAATTTCACCGCCATAAATCTGGCTGAGGTTAATATTGTATCAAAATTGTAAATTTGTGAACAAATTCTGGAATTAAAATGATATGTTCATCAGATATACATTATTTTCTAATGAAGTAATAATTTCTTGTCAGCATGGGACAGCAAATAGGCAAAACTGCAAATATGCGTTATATAAACCCATTTCAACAAATACTATTGATTTAACAGCCGAAAAAAATGCATTTTTGGTTATTACACAAAAAATGTCTTAACTGAAATAAAATTTACTTACTTTAAATAAATCTGTTTCATATGCGTAACAGATAGATTAATCCCGTTTCAATGTCTCCATTGTTTTTAAGAATAAAAATTAGAAATTTTTTGACATAATTTTTGACAGAAGACGCCATAATTTATACTTCTTGGGGAAAAATTTCACCTCCGATAGGTATAATCGGAGGTAGTATCAATTTTAATTTTTAAGTAGCACTCTGTATATGTTTTTGCAAATTTGTACTCCTAATGAAATTCGTGTTAAAACGATGTATCACAAGTAGGCGTTTGTTTTTAAAATGGCGTCATAATCTCAGAAAAGTGAAAAAGCTAGTTGGCTACTGCCAGAAAAACAAAATATAAATGGATATAATTAAATTTTTTATAATGGAAACCCCATTTTTTTATTTACTCTAGCACAGTCTGCTGTTTGTGACCACTCACCTCTAATATTACCACGGGAGAATCCCGGATATTTGTTATCTTAGGGCTGCAATAAAAAAAAAAGAGGGGGGGGGGGGGGGGGGGGGGGGGGGGGAGGGGGGGGGGGGGGGGGGGGGGGGGGGGGGAAAAAAAAAGGGGGGGGGAGGGGGGAAAGGGGAGGGGGGGGGGGGGGGGGGGGGGGGGGGGGAAAGGGGGGGGGGGGGGGGGGGGGGGGGGGGGGGGGGGGGGGAAGGGGGGGGGGGGGGGGGGGGGGGGGGGGGGGGGGGGGGGAAAGGGGGGGGAGAAGGGGAGGGGGGGGGGAGAGGGGAAAAAGGGGGGGGGGGGGGGGGGGGGGGAGAAGGGGGGGGGGGGGGGGGAAGGGGAGGGGGGGAAAGGGGGGGGGGGGGGAAAAAAAGGGGAAAAAAGGGGGGAAAAAAAAAGGGGGGGGGGGGGGGGGGGAAAAAGGGGGGGGGGGGGGGGAGGGGGGGGGGGGAAGGGGGGGGGGGGGGGGGAGGGGGGGGGGGGGAGGGGGGGGGGGGGGGGGGAGGGGGGAGGGAAAAAAAAAGGGGGGGGGGAAAAAAAAGGGGGGAGAAAAGGGAGGGGGGGGGGGGGGGGGGGGGGGGGGGGGGGGGAAAAAGGGGGGGGGGGGGGGGGGGGGGGGGGGGGGGGGGGGGGGGGGGGGGGGGGGGGGGGGGGGGGGGGGGGGGGGGGGGGGGGGGGGGGGGGGGGGGGGGGGGGGGGGGGGGGGGGGGGGGGGGGGGGGGGGGGGGGGGGGGGGGGGGGGGGGGGGGGGGGGGGGGGGGGGGGGGGGGGGGGAAAGGGGGGGGGGGGGGGGGGGGGGGAGGGGGGGGGAAAGGGGGGGGGGGGGGGGGGGGGGGGGGGGGGGGGGGGGGGGGGGAGGGGGGGGGGGGGGAGAGAAAAAAAAAAAGGAGAAGGGGGGGAGGGGGGGGGGGAAGGGGGGGGGGGGGGGGGGGGGGGGGGGGGGGGGGGGGGGGGGGGGGGGGGGGGGGGGGGGGGGGGGGGGGGGGGGGGGGGGGGGGGGGGGGGGGGGGGGAAAAAAAGGGAAAAAAGGGGAAACAGCGACTTATAAGATGACTCTGGCCCGGTTTTTCAATTGTGCGGTTAATTAAACCCGCACTATTAGAATTCGATTTTGCCAAATTTTAAATTTATTTTTAAAGTGGTTATAGTAACAAATATTTTGTATATGTGTTAACTTTTGGTTGGCCTAATTTGTATTACAATCAGTTTTTTAGGAAAATATAGTGTTGGTTAACCTTACTACTGAAAAACCAGGTCTCAGTGAATCGTTCAACTAAGAATTTATTGCAATCAGTTTGGAGGAATGTCTGACTGGTAAACCATTATACAGGAAGAAAAAAAATATACATTTTAATCGAGGTAATAATATATTTTAAAAAACGAAAAAGCAATAGTAACAAAATAAACAGTTTTCAAAAATACAAGCATATAATAAGTCAGGTTAGTATTTTATATAATACCGCTACATAACAAAAAATGTAATTAATTTCAGCAACTGCAAAACACCTTGATCATGTTCCATATTAAATGATTACTTTACAATTTACAAATTAATTTTACAATTTTATAAAACTTTTGAAATAGTTATTATACAAGGTGATTCTAAATTAAGCACCATAAATTAAACCTAGTGTATAGGTTAAGTCGAATAACTATTTTCTACCCTTAGTCTCAATTATTCTAGAGTATCTACTGGGGTTGCGTAAACGTTTTCTTTAATTTGTCCCCAGACAGTAAAATCTAACGGATTTAAATCCGGAGATCGTGCAGGTCTATGAATAGGAGCGTCAACTCCATGATCAATCCATCGATTTGGAAAATGGTCACCAAGCCATTGCCTAGGTTGTCTGCCATAATGCGGCGGGCGCCATCGTGCATGAACCAAAGTCTGCGTCTAGTTCTAAGTGGAATATGTTGTACGAATAAATAGAGTGTTTTCCAAAAATTCATGATATTAATTTGCGTTTAAATTTCCAGGAAATATTTAATACCCGAGAATCTTATTGCCCAGTGTAGCAGCTCAAACAGTTATTTTAAATGAGTGAATTTTTCCTCTGCCCAAACATATGAATTGCGTATGTTGAAAACCCCATTTCTGGTAAAAGTTGCTTCATCCTTAAATGCTTGACATAAAATAGTGATTATGATTATGCATTTCAAATAACCATTCACAAAACTCAACACAGGCTACTCTATCTTCAGGCAAGCTATTTGTACTTGCCTCAAATGATAAGGGTGTAGCTGCTGTTCCCTAGCAATTTTTCAGGCAGCGGACTAAGAAATATTTGTTTGAGTTGCTAGCCGTCTTGTGCTTATGGTGGGATTATTATGTAAAATTTCTAATACATCTTCCCAACTGTTCATGTAGTTCGTCTTCTACCTTTGTTCAAATGTTGTGGTTTAACATAGCCAGTTTCACGACAACGACGTTCAGCTGACAAAAAAGTCCTACGATTTGGCACGATTCTGCTGGGAAACTTTTCTGAACGACGTCTAGCTGCTGCTGCCGAATTTCCATGACATTCACCTAATATTAAAAGCATATCTGTGTATTGTGCACAAGACTAATTTGCCAGTTTTTTAAATTACTATTATTTACACACTGCTTTTATGACAAGTAAAATTATTAAATTGTAACAAAATGACACTTGACAGAAGAACAAATTTCAAAGGCAACTTTATAATTTTATTTACAAAACAGTATTTCACATAACGACTTATGCTGCGATATCTAATTGAAAATATCTCAAAAATGCACGCTCCTGGGCAAATTTAACAAATATACTTTTTTGTAGTGTTTGAGTCAAGGATTACGAAAACAGAAAAATAAAAAAAATCTAAACGCAATTTATTTCTAGAATATAAAATATCACATGACCCCTATTAGTACGGCACTGGATTGTTAGAATGTACTGAAAGTTTGTCTGATTACTGCCTTGTATACAACAATTACTTATTGTTGTATACAAATAATTAATTCCGTTAATTTACTCTGTTAAAAGATATGAGTCAGAGAGTGATCCGCATGTCGACCATTTAACATCCTTTATCTTGTTAAGGTAGCATTTTCGGAAAAAAAATTATTTAGGTTTTCGTATTATTTCGACTTTATCTTCACTCCATTTAATTTATGGTAGTCAATTTAGAATCACCCTTTATAATAAAATTACAAATAATATACATTAAACCCGATCCCCCTTCTAAGATTTTAATTATGTAAATTTAATTAAAATTATAAAATCACATTTCGTATTAAATTTTACAGTACGAAAGCTATTTAAATAACTGTCACATTTTCGTACTTCGTAATTTTACAAATTTCTATTATCAATGTAGTAAAGACCAAATTTCATTTAGAAGATCTCAATCTATAACATAACATTTTGGACGAACTGGACTCCAACATTAATTATTATAAACTATTCCTAAGCCAACATAGTACTTTAATTCAGAAAAAAATTGTGAGGTACAATCTTCATATTTCGATCTACTTTTTTCAAACGGGGCAAAAAACGGGCAACTCTTTTGTTTGTATCTTTTAGAGGGCAGTATTTTTTATCATTTTCATAAAAAGAATCCCCTCGAATAAATCTTGATGATAGCTTAGGTAAAGTTTTGAAATGGTCAAATTGAACATAGTTGCACACATTTTACTTTCTTATACCTAATATAAGAAAGTATAGTAATCGTGATTTTTTTTCGACGTCGATATTTTGATTGATTTATACGTTTTGAACCCTCCTGAATCCATTTTGACTATTTTCCGAATGACGTCTGTCGGTGCGTGCGCGCATGCCTGCGTGTGTGCGTGCGTGAGTGTGTGTGTGTGTGTATGTATGTATGTATCCGCGATAACTCAAAAAAATACTAATGGTAGACTTCCCAAATTTGGCCGTTAAGATTGTCAACAAAATTTTAGGTGACACTTTAAATTTGGTGAATGTGGTACCACCAAAAGAGACACAATGAATGAAAGAAGAAAAAGGTACAATTTCGGAAAAAAAATTAAAAACTTTAATTGCATTTCTGGACGAATCCCGACGCATTATAATGAAAAAACATAACCTTATGGAAAAAGTCTGTCTGTAGTATCGCGATAGCAGCCACAGTTTTTGAGATAAAGCTTTTAAATTTGGTACACTTCTTCTAAAGGCCAAACACAATAATAAATTCGATGATGAGCGAAATTGGCCAGCTGGAAGGAGTGCCACGGGGCCCAAACTTTTTTGTATTGGACTTTACAAAAAAATATATTCTTAATGAAAGATGATAAATCATATCAAAAAAGCTTTATCTCAAAAACTGTGGCTGCTATCGCGATACTAAAAACATGCGGACAGATTTTTTTTCACAAAGTTTTGTTTTTTCATTATAATTCGTCGAGATTCGTCCAGAAATGCAATAAAAAAATTTTAATTTTTTTCCGAAATTGTACCTTTTTTCTTCTTTCATTCATTATGCCTCTTCTGGTGGTACCACATTCACCAAATTTAATGTGTCACCTAAAATGTTGTTGACAATCTTAACTGCCACATTTTGAAAGTCCACCATTAGTATTTTTTGAGTTATCGCGGATACACACATGCACACACACACACATCCACACACACGCACCGACAGACATCATTCGGAAAATAGTCAGAATGGATTCAGAAGGGTTCAGAACTTATATATCAATCAAAATCTCGAGGTCGAAAAAATCACAATTACTATACTTTCTTATATTAGGTATTAAAAAATAAAAAATATATTCTTGATGAAAGATTATAAATCATGGCTTCTATATCAAGCAAAATAAAATATATTTTCCAATTACTTAAATAAAGCTGACGTAAACTTAAATTTTTTTATATATTTGACCTCATAAAATGGGGTTATGATAAATTTTACAGTTTGTCATTTGAAATGTCTAATTTAGTTACAAAAAATGTCAATGTCAATAAGAAGAAATTATTAAATTATATGACTTGAATTATTGTTGGTAGTACCGAATGACGTTGATAATTAGTTATTTAAAAATTTTAATGAAACATTTCAAGGTACGCCATTAAGATTTAATTGAGGTAAGTGAAGAATTAAATAGAATGATTTTTTTACATTAGGATAATACATACTGGTATAAGAAAGTTATGTGCTGGCCACATCAGATATTTTATACAGTGTGGAAATTAAGTAAGGCATAAATTCAGTAATTCCGTTGAAATTAATTTTTTGGAAAAAATCTCGAAGGGGTATAGCGATTTTAACTTCAGCAAATATTTTCAGTCTATTTTCAGTTTCTTATGTCATTTATTTTTTTAAGTTATGACGTCATCGACTTTTTTTTTTAAATAACAACCTATATTTTTTATTATTGATTTTGGTAGTAGTTTTTATTCCGGTTCCCACCGTTCGAGAAAATCAGTCTTAAAGTTCAAATAATAAAAATTCATTAAATTGGGTAAATTTATCTAGTTGCCGGTGTATCACATTAGTTACGGCTGTCAGAATTACACAATTTGTAAATGTCACAATAGAATAAGTGTTATTATTTTGCTTTTTCTAAATTAGAAAAACTAATTTATTAATAAAAATGATACAATTGAGCGACAAACAGAGAATTGAAGTGTTAATAACGATTGGTTATGGCGACATAGCTAGAACACAACAGGAAGTGTATCATCTTTTTAGAGAAAAATACCCGGATCAGCCCATAAATCAATCAACAATTAGTAGGACTGAAAAAAAGTTTCGTGAACATGGCGTTGTAAAGAATCTTCCAAAAACTGGACGTCCGGCGAGTTTAAATGAAGACGCACAACTTGATGTGCTACTAGAAATTGAAAAAAAAAAAAAAAAAATTTTCCCAATTTAATGAATTTTTGTTATTTGAACTTTAAGATTGTTTTTCTCGATTTTTTTCAAACAACAACATATTGAAAATTGTATACAGTCAGAACCGGAATAAAAACTACTACCAAAATCGATAATAAAAAATATAGGTTGTCATTTAAAAAAAGTCGATGACGTCATAACTTAAAAAATAAATAACATAAGAAACTGAAAATAGACTGAAAATATTTGCTGAAGTTAAAATCGCTATACCCCTTCGAGATTTTTTTCCAAAAAATTTATATCAACGGAATTACTGAATTTATGCGTTACTTAAATTCCACACTGTATAGCAAACCAGACCAATCATGCAAATATACCATATATAGTGATTCCAATAGTAGAATAAATACACTTTCTAACCATACATAAATCTTCACAATTTAATAATGTTTTAGGTAGGAATTCGTTTACTGAAAATAAACTTAAAACTAATTTTACTTAATGCAATCAACGTTTAAAAAGATAAACTTTCTGTAATATTAAAGTTTAGTCTATTGGTTATTAGAAAATAAATATTTCAGATCGTAATTCAATTGAAAATCGAACATATATACATGTACAGAGAAAGAAGTTATTTCGCGGGATTATATACATTACAGTACAAAATAATTTGACTTAACTGGTATGCCTGCATAAAGAATGCACGGTGGAAAAAAATTGCAAATGATAGAAAAATGCAGTGTCAATATTAGTGGTTTTCCTTTAGTGCCTTTTTAACACGCTTTTATTAGCTTCACTTGTATGTTTGTTTGCTTGTTTGTTTGCTTGTTTGTTTGTAACCGACTCTTTGGACTCGATTTTGACCCACTTTAAATGGACAGATTTAATTGAAACTTTGTACACTTACGAAGAACCGGTAACAATACAATAATTTGATAAGTTTATATCATTATCCTGATCAGGATCGCCAGTCCTTTCCTCACGTATCCTCTGCGTGAGAGCAAGAGGCTTAATATTGTAAGTATATTCCGTGATTCTTAGGTCGGTCGTTGGCAGAGCGGGCAAGTCTTAGTCGACGCGAAACGACGGACTCCTTGGGCGTGAGTTCAAATCCCATGGCTGAAATAAAAATATATATATATTTTTTCAGAAATATCTGCTGGATCGTAATATGTTATAATATCAGCATCAATAAGCAATATAAATATAGTTTAAAAAAACTACAAAACACGCTTTCATAGCACATCAAACTAAAAAAGTGAAAAATAAATATAGTTTAAAAAACTAAAAAACACGCTTTTAAAGCACATCAAACTAAAAAAGTGAAAAATAATTATTAATATAAACTGAAAACAATAATGAACGAAAAATACTAGTATTATTGTGAAAAAAGCGTGGGGCGCTTTGTGTCATATTTTTGGTATATCGAGCAACCCACGCTTTTTTCACCATAATACTAGTATTTTTTGTTCATTATTGTTTTCAGTTTATATTAATAATTATTTTTCACTTTTTTAGTTTGATGTGCTTTAAAAGCGTGTTTTTTAGTTTTTTTAAACTATATTTATTTAAGTTATGTCCATCATTTTAACTTAGTTACACTGTGCTTATGACGACCGATTAGTCATAAACACGTGTGATTTGCATTTTTGTACCATTTGCAAGAATGCAAGTTGAAAGCTTGCGTTTTTTTATCTGGGCGTACCCGTTATCACAAATTGTTTTTTACTGTAATACATACATTAGAGTTTTATTACATCAAAATTTACCAAAATTATTGTTTGTTCCGATTCAATTGTTGAGCTCATTATTTATAAAAGTATTAAATGCATACATTATAGCCGTTTTAAACTGTAACGTAATATTAACAAATATGCGGCAACTACGAAGTAATCTTTAAAAATTCATCCAAGTGTAAGTAATCAATAGCCTGTAACAATACCATTTTCTAGACAACTAGTTCCCAACTGAACTGTCTGCTTTCTGCTTGTAACGTAAATGTCTCCGGTAGATTTGCAGCTCCCGCTTTTAGAAAATGATTTCGACAAAGCTCATATTCATTTCAAACGGATTTTCCTTACACAGACATTGAAAAGATTTGGTACAACTGCTGAGCAAATCCTAAAAATCTTTTTATATCGCTCTAGCAATGAAAAGTTCCAACTTATGTCGTGTTCTCAATATATTTCTCAGATGTAAGTTGTAGTCAGTATTTATTGTTAGTGAAATCATAATTATCAAATTCTATATTACATTATTTATGTATGTATTAATAAATAATTGCAAAAATTATGTAGCAAAAATATACACAATAATTAATTAATTTTGTTCATTCCAGCATGAAAAGTTCTAAGTCCTATAAATTAACGTTTATTGTTCATACCTTAAAAAAATACGAACATTTAAAAAAATATCTGATGTATCTAATCTAAAAAAAAATCATTCTATTTAATTCTTCATTTACCTGAATTAAATTTTTGAAATGTTTCATTAAAATGTTTAAATAATTAATTATCAGCGTCGTTTGATACTGTCGATAATAATTCATGTCATATATTTTAATAATTTCTTCTTACTGACATTGAGATTTTCTGTAATTAAATTAGACATCTCAAATGTCACACTGCCAAATTTATCCTAACCCCATTTTATAAGGTTAAATATGTAAAAAATTTCCGTTTACATCAGCTTTATCTATGTACTTGGGAAATACCGTAAACCGGGGTAACTTTGGTACGATTTTTCAGTTTTTTTCGGGATAAAACTGTATGTATTATTGCCTTTAAAGTAGCAGTCATTAAAAATGTCGAGACTTGCTTAATATAATTTGAAAAAAAAAATGTTTTGTTTATTGTTTAAGCTGAGATATTCGGCCTCAAAAGTGTCTCAAAGTAACCCGGGGGTTTGGGGTAACTTTGGTACGCTGGCTTTTTATATGACTATTTCAACCGTAGAGGTCTGTGTTCCAAAGATGAACATGACATTTAATTCTTAATTAAAAGAGAAATCGAAAAATATATAGTTTGTCATATTTTGAATGCTTTGGGCAGGAGTTAGGGACAAAAAAAGAAAAAAACGCACTAAAAAATACAAAATATATTTTTAAGCTCTTACTGCTTTAAAACAGCCTTGGAAAAGAACAGAAACGTATAAACAGTTACAAAAACATATAAACTTACAAATAAACTAATATTCAAGCTTAGGTATTTTAAGTACTTACGTACAACTTAAAACTTTTAGTGCAACTTAATTCTAAAAATAACAACGGCCAGTCTTATAAAAAACACATTTTATGCCAAATTGTTTAATTCGGGAACATCAAAAACGTATCGATGTCCTCGGCGTTCAGGTTCTTTTATTGCCATTACTATTTCCTCATCGCTATAAAATATTTCGTCTTTGTGACATGGCCATTTCCACTGCTTTCCATAGGGTGTCATGACATTTATGATCGCTCCATTATTGAGAACTTTTGTTATTTCGCCAGGGTAATATTTTCTATCGTAAATAACCAAAACGTAATCTCCAACACGTTTAGTTTTCTCAGAAAATGCAGGTCGTTTAATGTTTTCTAATTCCACACTGGGGTCATCTGAAAGTTCAGGGTTGAAAGGGCTATCATCACTTTCTGCATATGTTACGCTGTCAATGCTATCATCTGAACTATCTGATCGGTTCTTTCGCCTTTTGGTCTTTTGCATTGGTTTTTTAATTAAAGGTAAACTCTTGTTGGAATCTGAACTGTCAGATAACTCTTCAGGGATGCTTATGTTTTGGATTCCAGAAGTGGAGGGCTGAGAATAGTCGACAGGCTCAGTGGCGACAGGATTCTGTACATCTGACACTGTTATCCCTTTACCAGGGGCTACTTGAAGCTTCTTCTTTCTACAAATACGTGATGCCGTTGCTTCTTGACGTTTTTGGGTAAGGTGTCCAAGAAAGCTTTCTCCAACAACCTTTTTTATTATAGGGTCATCAGCAACAATGTTTTTCCAATCATTTAGGATGTGCCGCCAATTTCCCTTCATAGGACGGAAATAGGCTACATCCAAAGGCTGGAGGAGATGAGTAGTGTTGGGAGGCAGTGCAATAAATCTTACATTATTTAATTCGCACTGTATTATCACTTCCAAATTTAGGTGTGAACTAAGGTTGTCCCCAATCAAAATTTTACGACCCTCTTGTCGTTTTAGCAAGGGAAGCATTAAATTGATGAACCAATCCTCGAAGACTTGGAAGTCAAACCATCCACTGCTGGTTCGGTTATAACGGGCATTTAAAGGACCATCTTCTGTCCAAGTTGACCAGAGTTTCTGAGATTTGTAATTGACATATACTGGAGCAAGCCGGCCCTCGGCATTCCCACATATCATAAGGGATGTACATGCTTTTGAAGAATTGCGAATCTTCTCTGGGTACTTGGTCCCCTTCCTTGTAATAACTTTTGAACGGCCTAGGTCATCGACGAGATTCGTCTCGTTGTAATTCCAAATATTAGCTGGAGGGACACCTTCCAGCTCAATTTGTAAGTTGTCAAAGTAATGGTTAATATCGAACTGAATAAAACTTCACGTTTTAAGATTTTCACAAAAATTTTTATATTCATATATTTACAAAATATATATAAACATGACAATTGTTTCGCCAACACAGTGGCTTCGTCTATAAGCTAAAAGATTCAGAAATAATTCTAAATGACCAACTGGAAACAAACTCCTCACCATTATTGAACATGTTTTAATATTGAAAAAAGTTTACTTTACATACACATATTTAATTATTTTTAAAATCTTTATACTTTCTAAATTCCTACAATTTGTTACGCTCTTTTATAGTCAATTTCAATGCACAAATATTATCAATAGACATTTTTAGGTTTTTAGTAAAAACTTGACCCTTATCCTTTGGCAATTTACGAGCTTAAAAAGAACTATAGAACAATACATTTTTTTCCTTTATTATATATATATTTTATATTTTTAAATGTGAATGATCCGTTTATATTTAATATTTACAAGTTTACAATTCTATTTTTATTGTGATTTATTTAGGATGCAATTTTACTATGTCATCAAGCTTATTTATACACCCTACTCATAATTGTAATAGCTAGTCTAGTACTCACATCTGACGAAGCCACTGTGTTGGCGAAACAATTGTCATGTTTATATATATTTTGTAAATATATGAATATAAAATTTTTTGTGAAAATCTTAAAACGTGAAGTTTTATTCAGTTCGATGTTAAAATGGATTTTCATCAAGTAAGGGTCGAATCAATCAACTAATGGTTAATAGTTCCTTCATCTGTTGCTGCTCGTGAGTGGGAAATATTTTGAGAAAACCTTTGGCTAAGTTCTGGCCTGCGCCTTAAAAATAAATTTACCCAATCAGGACCTGGATAATTGTTTCTGAAACAAGGAACTTTTCTTCCTTGTCTATTTAAATAAGACTTGACGATAATTTTCAGATCTTCACCCGTTACTGGAAAACCAAATGCAGATAGAGCTATTAAGTGTCCGGCAAATGATTCTTCTTCTTGTTCCGTAAAGACCCTTGGTTTTCCAGGCATACGTTCATGCTTTCCATGTAGTTTATTCCACAAAGTATTTTTTGATATTTGGTATTTTTTGGCTGCATTTCGAAGTGAAATCGATTTACTTCTAATCTCTTCAAGAGCTTGTTGTAACTTGTCCTGACTATAATTTTTGAAATTTCGCGCACCAAGTATGCGCCGTGGCTTGCGAGGCATTATTAATCTGAAAAGAAAACCGCAAAATTTGTAAAAAAAGTGGTACACCATGTTTTTTACATTTGTATAACTATTAAGATGTTTACAGTCTAACTTTGGGACATGTACCAAAGTTACCTCCACATGTTAAGTTTTTTTAAACAAATGAAGATATATTTTTTAAATGTACATACAAATTTTTAGCTATGTTATCAAAACTAAGCCATGATATGACTATTTAAAATGTACTTACCAAAAGTCAAATATTTCTTTTCGTTTCGGCTACCCACTACAAAGTTTGCAGACTTATTAAAAACGCGTGTTTATACCTTTATAAGTTGGAAATGCACTGCTTCTAACAGAATAAATGCAATGTTGCCAAACATTACAAATTTGCAGATTATTACCTAATTTTGAAAATTAAGTAGTAAAATTGAACAACAAAAAATACCGGGTGTCCCAAAGTAATTTTTATGTAAAAAAAATACAGGGTGTCCCAAAGTAATACCCATGTCACAAAATTACCCCAGTTTACGGTATATTTTATTGGCTTGATGTAGTAGACATGATTTATAATCTTTCATAGAGAATATATTTTTTTGTAAAGGAAAATACAAAAAAAGTTTGGATCCTGTGGACCCCCTTTCAGGTGGCCAATTTTCCTTATCACCGAATTTATCATTGTCTTTGGCCTTTAGAATATGTGTATCAAATTTGAAAGCTTTATCTAAAAAACTGAAACTGCTGTCACGATACTACAGACATGCAGACGGAGTAGTCTATAAATTTTGATATACGTATTTTTTATGGTTTCTGAGTTAAAGCGAAAACAACATTCTTTCCTCAATATTTGAAAGGGTGTAACTACTTTAATATGTGTTAATCAATGTTTACGGCAGTCTTTGTATCATACTGAGCCCCTCTACTTGCCGCACAGTGGACGGAAACGCCGAAGAGCTGGCGAAAATATAAAGGCATTGAGCTATTTTCCTGAAATTGTGTATACAGGGGTTTTTTGTGTCGCTGATCAAGAATCCGAAGTTGAATTTTGAAAAAACAAAATGGCGGCCATGAAATCCCCCCAAAACATACCAAAAATCGCCAATTATCGCTGCATTTTTACAAAACTTTGTATACAGTTTTTTTTGGGTCGCTGATGAAGAATCCCATATAGAATTTCAAAAAAAATTACGGTCAAAAATATATACATAGTTCAAAAATTATTATTGAATTGAAGCGAATTCATGTGTTTCATTTGTTTCGGGAAAATTAGGATCTGGGGAATGGATTAAAAATCTGTAATGACTTTGAACGCATGAGTTCAGAACGCACGACGTTTTCATTTCATGAGAACGCATTCAAAAGGAGCCCACTTTATGGTGCAAGAATGTGCATGCATCCGTGCATTTCCGCACAATTTGGTCAGTATCTCGCAAAGATGCAAAAAGATGCAGCTAATTTTTTGAACATTGAACACATTCCAATAAGTTTCAAGACCAACCATCACCAACCGCGTAACTTATGGCTTTTTTTGTGGAGTTTATGAATCGTTGCATGTACAAAAATGCACTCCACTTCGATAATTATTTACTATTTACCATATAAATAAACTGATCTGATACTGAGATATTTTAATTGTACTTACTTTCTGATGCAGAATCCATTTTTATGACACAGAAAACTGCACTTTGAGAATTTTTACGCTGCAGACAAAATTTATCGATTTTTGAATCGTTGCGAGCTGCCGAAGTGACGCGCTGCACGGTCGCACAATAAGTAATTTCCTCGCTCAGGTAGTGAACCCGGACCGGTATTAACGGTCGTTTCTAATGCTAGGGGTACCACTACAACGATTTAAAACGTTTTCATTAAAAAAAAAATCTTCATTTTTTTTAATTTTGGCCAGCTTTTTGGCGTTTCCGTCCATTGTGTGCCGTAAGAGATTTCTGCATAATTTTAGAACGCCCTGTATAAACAAATCAGTAATCTTGTTTTTTTATATTAAATGTTAAATATTAGTTACGTAACATGGTGTTTTTCTTTTCAGGCAGACATATTTGCGTGGGTTCAAAGGACAAGGATGACCAAGGATAATAACCAAATGAGACGTGGACGGCATAGTACACATTTCTCTTATTTAGGACCTTGGACCCAAATTTTAACATATAACCAAAATACATATGCCATCCCAGATTTTCAACCCTGTTAATACATTATTTAAAAATTATTTCAGAAAATGATGTTCGTATAAAAGATTTTTCTTTAATTTTTATAGGTAATCAGTGTCTTGAAAAGCAAATAAATTTTACTGAACTGGTTTCATTCGTAGGCACTTATTTTTTCAATTTTATCCGACTTTATAATATTTACGTTTTCATTTGGATGTAGATGGGATGATATTTTATATGAATATGAAAGAGTTTCTGCCTTTAGGCCTTATGTCGATATTATATCCGTATGTTTTTCCGGATGGTTAAGTAAATAAAAATTTCAATAGAAATTCGCTCGAAGTGCAACATTTATGATATTTGTAGTATTATTGACATAAATTTCCATGAGTTCTTTTAGTAATTTTGAATTTATTTAGTTAAAATCCCTGTATTAATTTACTGGGTATCCATTTTATTCATTGCTGTACAAGATTCAGTATACAGATCAAGCCAACCCATTACATCCATGACTAGCGCTATGCGCAGTTTACAGTTACTCGTCTATTGTCAGCGCGAATATCAGAAGGTGCTTTTACAATTGATATTGCCTTTCTCAAGAAAGAGGTACTTTTGCGCATCTAATTTGATTTATTTATTTATTTACATATTATTTTAATTTTTTATTATTATTTTCCTTTATTATTTATGAGAAAATGCATATGGGAAATCTTTAAATAAATGAGAAATCTTTAAATAAAGAGTATTCTGTAAGTACATTCTGCAAATTTGTTTAAATAAATCCAAGAGACTCTAAGTTTTATGGATTGATGGGTCAAGATTATCAAAAAAGTGATTTCTTTAATATGAATAATCATCAGCGCTGGGCTATAGAGAATTCACATTAGACAAAAGAGGCACAATTTCAAGAACGGTTTGGTGTCAATATTGATAATTGTTGGGCCTTATTTTTTTGAGAGGAATATGATTCAAGAACTGTTGCTACATTTTTTAGAAATTAATTTAAGAAATTTTTACACCGCCCGGCTCATTAGATATTTGACTCAGCTTATTGTACCAACAAGATGGTGCCCCAGGACATAATTCAGGAGTATGTGCCAAATTTTTGAATCATTTATTTATTAATTCTTGGATTGGTACCAATGGACCTATTAAATGGCCACAAATATATACACATCCATCACCTATAGCTTTTTTATTTAGGGTTATGTAAAAGATTAGGTTTATATCCGTATATCACAGAATATTGACGATTTAAAAACAAAATTACAAAAGCTTGTGAGTCAGTAATACCATAGAGGTTATTAAATGTTCATTCAAGCACAATACACAGATCCAAAGAATGTTTGAATAATGATCGAAGACAATTTGAACAACTTACTTAATTATTTATTTTTATTTCTTATGACTATTTTGTTTCAGATGCAATGATGTTTATTAAAATTACATTTACATGTTAAGTTATATGGTTCTGGATTGGTTATTTTATTCAATAACGTAATTATTTGCTAACATTTTCATATTCTAGTTAACAAGAAAAGCTAAAAACGAAAACAAGCTTTAATAAACAGCTAACTTTTTATGGCCTATTTATAAGCATTTTTTTCGCGATCTTCATGAAATCATTTATTTTTATAATAGATTTTTATTTAACTTCTTTCAGAAATGAAAACAATGACTTTTGGTATTTCTGAAATCAGAAAGATAAGCTCTATCGTACCGTGTAAATAAATAAAATAGAAAATATAAAAAAATATGTACACTGCACAGCACACAAAACCGGAAGTTTAAAAATAGTACCTTATCGAGTTTTTCCTTTTCAATTTTTCAATAATCTCTAGTTGAGTAGACATATCCTGTATATGTAAATTTTCTTTTCTTGCAAAAACATCAAATTGTTCTGTAATTGCCCTCCTGTAATAGAGGGTGGGGCAATAGTGCGGCCACTTCAATATGTCGAGTTCTATGATAGCTAAAAACTTGATATAAAAACAAATAAATTAGACAAAAAAGTCTATAATCGGAAATTATCTTCAAAAATACAGGATGATCCAAGACGATTCTACAGGGTCAACTAACATTTTTTTAAATGGAATGCCATATATATCAGAACATTTTTTTGAAACCTCTTTGTGGCCTCCTTCCACTCTCTTGAGTCTCTCCCAACCACTTGACTGTAATGATTATTTTTTGTTGAAATTATGCCATTTACACGTGTATATTAAAAAAAATGTACACTCAGCCATTTTCACTTTCTAAAAGTATACAGGGTGGTCAAAAACAATTTTTAAATTTACTACTATTTGAACTGAATTTTCTTAATTTTTTAAATGGAACACCCTGTATATTTTTGGACGATGTGATGTATAATTGAAAAACGAACATTTTTATACGTACATCCCTATGGCTATTTGCAACCATTTTCGATATATTGAACAATAACTGCAAAATTCAGCAATAAAAATTGAAAATATATTTTTTTTGTCATTTGCTATCCTTTTAACATCTGTTCGACATGAAATAGCGATCGTTCTATACTACTAAGTGTTTCTCTACCTATTCAGGGACATCTAATGAACATGCTTTATTAGCTAGTGTGATCTGTGGAGAGGAATTGTTACTAAAAATATATACAACTGAGGTTAGGTGTGCTTGGCCAAATTGTGTGCTTGTTGTGAGTTGGTATTATTGAATCAACATTGGTTAGCTTTTACGAAAAATAGATGCTTGTAAAAATCCGTGGCAAGTAAAAGTATTACAGTTTCATATAGCTCTTTATTTCATTTCGGTCGTTATTCTAGGAACAAGCCGTAATATTGAAAATGTTATGTCCCGACGCATAGGGATGAACACAGAGTTAAGCACCTTATGTAACGAAATAGCATTTTTCTGTGTGACATACCTAGGGTTGATTACAAGGGGATATTTTTTCAGAAAATGTTCCAACATGTCCGATAACCTCTGACAACTAGGGCACTTCTTCAACTGTTAGAAAATGATAACAATTCAGATCTTCCTGATTTATTAGATGATGATGAATTTGTGTGGGATGAGGATTCAGAATAAACAAAATGAATGAATAAATTATTGGAGTCCACGCATGAGACATATGAAGAAGACGAGCGTGAAGATAATGTAGATGACCAAGAAATTAGACATAAAGAAAATGAAAATAGGGATACTACGATCATTGAATCCAGAAATAACAAAGAGGGTAATACAACTAAAGTCGAGAGTATCGAGACAAGAAAAAAACAAGAGAAAAAAATAAAAAATGCTTAGCAAAAAGCAGAAGAGGCGACAAATTTTCATGAAACAGAATGTGGTTTTATTGAGAGTGGTAATTTCTATTGGATGAATAATTAGCATTGTACAGCATGAAACAAGGAATACAAAAATGGTACCGCAAATATCTTTGCCGCTTATTATTGACTTACCACCGCTTGTAGATTTTCTTCGTAGATATATTCTAATCACATATTTCTGAAAATGATAAATATGATTACATTATATATCGTTTGAAAAGATATCAGTCGAATCTCGTCAGCGACAATCGAGGAGGTAAAAAGATCATTAGAATTCTTATTGTTATGGGGAATATGAACGTTTACTAATTTGTTTCATTGATTTTCGCCAGTAAACATTCATTTTGAAATGCATTTTAATTTTCGCCTATGGTGTGTTTGACTTTAGAACACGATGAAATAATTTTTTCCCATTATGGTACAGGAAAAAAGTGTTAAATAATTAATCGCTCTGAATAAGGACGTTCTAACTTACAAATAATTAAACGACATCATGCATAATTTGTAAGAAGAAAATGAGTTTCAGCCTGCTTGCTTTGTAATAAATTTCACAATAAACAATTAATTGAAAATTGTTGTCTAGTTAAAAAAAAAAACAGAAACAAGAGAAAAATAATTTAATAGTCATTTATACAGGGTGGTCAATAGTGCGTTCGACTTCTATACGTCAAGTTCTATGATAGCTAGAAACTCCATTTAAAAACAAAAATAAACTAGACAAACAAGTCTACATCCGGAAATTATCTTCGAATATACAGGGCGAGCCAAGGCGATTCTACAGGGTCAACTAAAATTTTTTTAAAATAGAATCCATATATATCAGAACATTTTTTGAAACCTCTTTGTGGCCACTCCAGTATTATTATTAACTCTCTCCTAATCACTTGAATGTAATGATTTTTTTTGTTGAAATTATCCCATTTATACGTGTATATTAAAAAAATATCACTACAGTCACAATTATCGATTTTAAGAAAAAAATATGTTAGTACCAGTTATGAGACATCTGTTTGATGACAGTCAGCCATTTTTACTTCCTAAAAGTACACAGAGTGGCCAAAAATAATTCTTAAATTTACAACTTTTTAAACTGAATTTTCTCAATTTTTTCAAATGGCATATTTATGTATATGTCAAACGAACAGTTTTTGTACGTAGATCCCTATAGCTACTTGTAACCATTTTCGATTTATTGAACAATAACTGCAATATTCAGCATCAAAAAGTAAAAATATATTTTTTTGTAATTCAAGAGAAGATATAAAAAGTGATCCACATGTTGCACATTTTGATTGACACATTTCTATGTGTCTTTGGAATGAGGTTTCTACTGTTCATAAAATTGCCGGAGTGATACTTCTAAAAGCATTTATTATCCTTTCCCTCAAATTTTGGATTGTTGTTGGTGTGCTGTTTTTATGGGCATCATGTAATACGTTTATTATAATACCTTCTCTTGAATTATTTGAAAAAAACCCTCATTTCTAATTTTATAGCTGAACTTTGCAGTTATTGTTCAATAAATTGAAAATGGTCACAAATAGCCATACGTACAAAAAATGTTCGTTTTCCAATCCTACATCACATCGTCCAAAAATATACAATTCCATTTGAAAAAAATTGAGAAAATTCAGTTCAAATAGTTGTAAAATTGAAAAAATCTTTTTGGCCACCCTGTATACTTTTAGGTAGTGAAAATGACTGAGTGTCATCACACAGATGTCTCATAACTGGTACTAACATATTATTATTTTTTCTTAAAATCGTTAGTTGTGATTGTAGTGAAATTTTTAAATGGTACAATTTCAACAAAAGAAACCATTACATTCAAGTGATTGGGAGAAAGTCAATAATAATATAGGAGTGAAAGGAGGTCACAAAGAGGTTTCAAAAGATGTTCTGATATACATGGCATTTCAATTAAAAAAATATTACTTGACCCTGTAGAATCGTCTTGGCTCACCTTATATATTCGAAAACAATTTCCAGTTATCGATTTCTTTGTCTAGTTTACTTATGTTTTTAAATCAAGTTTCTGGCTATCATAGAACTTGGGATATCAAAGTTGGACGCACTATTACCCCACCCTGTATAACTATTACTGAGGGACTTCGATCAATAGCTATTTGGTTTATCCCACAGACCAGTTTATCCACTAAAATACTTGTTATTATTAACAAATAAACGAGGTATGGGACATGTATGGGGTCTAAAGACTTTCAGTTTTCTATCACCTAATTTTTATATTCATTTACAGTAATTTCATTGATTCAGTAGGGTGAAGTTATCTAATCAATGAAACTTAAATTGACTAATAGAAATCAGTGGAAGAACTACATTTATATTGTTAACATACCAATACAAAAAATGAATCGCAATGCGTCCCTGTTAAAAATAATGAACCATTCTAATTATAACACTCAATTGATACTGCTTCATTAAAATCGATTATCATTTTAATAATTAATCGTTAGCTTAGAGACTGGAGCTTAATGAACATAATGAAAAATTATCCAGCCTAAATTTGGCCATAATTACATAAATAAGTAAAACAATGCGGCATTTTACCAAATCAAAAATTTATTGTAGTTGAAATGAAAAAAAAGTCTTGTTGGAAAGGCATCTTATTAAAATGTTAATAAATGATATTATCATGAGAATTAAAGTAATTTTCATAATACGTTTCACAACAGTAAAAAAAAACAATAATTAAATTGATGGATGGATTGAGCTTGTTTAATCTTTTTCTGCTTTCCCTGCTAATTCAAACCGAATGAAAATCATGGAAGAACGTGTGTGATTTCGCTGGTTCTTTCAATATCAAAATGTGAGTTAACTCTGTAATAAAGGAATTACTTGCTCAGAAAGGGGTTACCTTGAAAATTTTCCGAGAGTTTTGTTGTTTGGTATTTTGACAGATTTTACGGTCCACTTTTCGAATTTTTATCTTGCTAACTCGTACGTTTGCCGCTCTCGCCATCATATTGAAATAATGGAGCCCAAAACGGCGGCGCAAGTGGCAAAGATTACGTGGTGGCAAAGTAAAAATTCGAAAAGATAACCTCAAAATCTATAAAAATTCCAATTATCAAAACTCGCGGAAAATCTTCCATCTTAATTTCTGGACTACTGTACGATTGGTAACTAATGTCTGGAGACCGCAACTCAGGTAGCCATTTCGTGAATATTAGGGCGAACTCAGCTCGTGTGCCAACATATCAATATGAAAACGACCATTCCACGTCTACAGACGTAACCGGAGCGCATTTAAAAAACTGAAAGTTTCTGAAAGAAGCCGCATTTACGTTAGGGTCAGAAAAGTCCACTTGTTTGCCTGTAAAGTTGCCGTAACATTTTCATTATTCTAGATATTTTCAAATTATTATCAATTGGAGCCGGGTAAAGCACTCGGAAAAATGATTAGAGTACAAAGCTCAAAATAATTTCTAAAAATGCTTTAAAGCATAAAGCAAAAAGTATTTTAAATATATTTTTTCATTTTAAATATATGAAAGAAATTTGCTTTTTAATGTTTCAAAAATATTTTATTAGAAACTCAACACGTGTTTCGGCTTTTTTAGGCCTTTGTCAAGAGTACAGGAACTTCCTCAACATTGATTAAAGCAAAAAACTGCAGTTATGTTTGCCAATTAACAGTTTCATGATATTTCAGCAGAAAATATCCCTTAAACATTCATAAATAATATGGGCAAATATTAGAGACATTTCCTCAGATAGACATAAAAAGGGTATGAGTGGTTATATTACAGATAATCCACTATTTAGACAATTTTTTAAAAAGTATATTAATGGGTAGTATAGCAATGTTCAGGTGCTGAACTGAATAACAAATACGTCCGGATTAGTGTGCATGAAATCACCAATGCTTCAGGCTGTAAAGTGACAAATGTTTTAGTGGGTACATTACTATAGTAAAATACGTTTACTCTTCTGCCCTCATAAGCAGAAATGCTTTAAATATTATTTTGACGTTTGTGCAGAAATTGCCGTCTTCATGATCATAAAATTGTTAAAAATAGCTTTTTTCGTTATTTTTTCAAAACAACAGAAATATTCAGACATTTAGTATGTAACAAGTGTCTCATATTAACCAAATATGGATGTTTCAATATTTTAAAAGTTATTAATTTATTTTAGTCTCACACTCTATATTAGTTTTTTATGCCTATATGATACTAAACGGCCTCATGTTAATACATAAGGCTTTTTAGTATCACATAATCACACAAAATTAATATGGAGTATTTCAATCTCAAACTGCATGTTAGTTTTGTATATCTATATGAGACTAAAAAGCCTTATGTATTAACATAAGGCTTATGTATTAACATAAGGCTTTTTTTAATCAAATAGGCATACAAAACTAACATGTAGTTTGAGACTAAAATAAATTGATGGCTTTTAAAATATTAAGTCATCCATAACATTTTTGTAACTCTTATGTTCTAGAAACAGGAAACATGTTATGTACATTTTTATTTGTGAATATTTTAACAAATCTATATGAAATAATGAAAATTGCAATTTCTGAGCAAATGCCAAAAAGAAGATTTTTTTGACGTTAAAGTTTTTCGTTTAATTTATAAATTTCATATTACACAAATTCACATAACATCTTAAGTCGTCATGCAACAAACACTACACGTTTTAAGCAAGAATGCCTTATGTCTATACTTGAAGTGTTTTAGCTTCGAACTGCGTATATATTGAGTACATATTTTTAAACAAGAATACCTTATATCTGACTTAATGTGTTCTTGCTTAAAAATTCATATATAATACGCAAAAGTACCCTATAATATCAGCTTAAGGCGCTCTTGCTTATGACACTGTGCATGTTAGTAAACATGGGGTAATATTATATCAATAAATAATATCTTATTTAAAAAAAAATGATTTTTTCCAGTCAATTATGATGTAAAATCACATAAATAGATGATTTAAATAATTATCTCATCTTTTATAAAAATTCGACTTAAGGCATTTCTACTTATGAGGGCAGTTTTGTGGTCGCTAGTTAAAAACATTTCAGCCCCCTTTGTATTAACTTTGGATGTTACTGAACAATTCAGGTACCATCGGAGGCGACACTAAGAAAAAAATATTTACCAGCGAAATGTGACAATATTAGACAGAAAATTGCTTCTGAGTTTCTCACAATGTATGTGGATTTTCAACGAAAGGCGCCGAAATTTAACTCCAAAACATTTAGAACCGACATTAGTCATATACTTTTACTCTGGCAGGTAACTGGTAGTGAAAAATACTTACTTGTGTGTATTAGTTTAGTGTTACATCCGCCAATATATCGAGCGTATGTTTATAATAAATTGACTTAATCACCTTTGGATATTATGGAATTCGTTAAAAAAATTATAATATAAGATAAATTGTGTCATACATGCATGAATATATTTACATGACCTACAGCCAATCCTGGTTTTGACATCATCAATACCTAAATTCCGAGCTTTACTCATTAGCGTTTGTTGAAACAGAATTTTTACGAAGGTTTCACATCTGCAATAAGTCACACATCAAAAGTGGTACTACTAAAGGAATGGTAAAGTGAAAATATGCTCTTCATGAATTAAGCATATACCAAACTTAATATGGTAATATATGTCTACTAAACTTGAAGGATCCCTTACAACTTTTATACATGTAAAGCATTTTTTTTATATTTTTTTCTTAAATAAAGTCACAAACTCAAATCAAAATGTAAATCAAACAGAATGAAAACACTGTACATTAAACATCAACAATGAAAAAAACGAATCTAGTTTAATATTCCTGTTAGCACTTTTTCCTGATGTGAATAAAAAATTATCTGGCTGCATGCCAGTCGTGTTGTTCATCAAGTGCAATTTCAATTTTTCGGACACTAAATGTGCACTCAATAGCGTATCATTTGCAAAATATTCGTAGAAATAATGCTCATATAGTGTACGAAAAGTAAAATTAACAAGCAGTACAACCGAATTGAACATATCAAATTATCTATTCTATACAATATTACGAATTATTTTTTTAACCTAAATTTCAAATTTTCTTAGCATGAAAACCAGCACCATTTTTATTTTGCGTCATAATATACATTTGTTGTCGCTGCAGATTATCGAAACAGTCCCCATATTCCTCATGCAATTTTACGTTGTTGCTAAAGCTTTTAAAAATAATAATTATATCATCTGTGTAATAAAGGGGATCTATTGAATTTAATTTTACTTTTCATATTTCAGATTTCAATAAATTATAATATGTATAGTCTCTGACCAAATTATTACACTCACTTCGCTTTATTTGAATTTTCGTTATTGTTTCAATATAACTTAATATTACATTATTTAAAAAATTATAAACACTTTTTATTACTTGTCTAATTTTCACTATATTTGTTATTTTTACAACTAGTTTCATCCTAGTTTCATCCAAAAATAACAAATAAAGTGAAAATTGGAGAAGTAATAAAAAGTGTTTATAATTTTTTAAATCAAAATGGATTTTCACGAAGTAACTTCATCTTCAATCAACTATAACATTATTTGTGTGGACAATGTACAGGTCGACGTTGTTCATGATTATGATTGTTATATAAAGCTTTATGTGATTTAAATCAGTTTAATTATTGAGAAAGTATCAGTTGTTATAGGGATTTTCAAAGTATTCAATGAAAGAATTTGAAGTATTAAATACCAAATAGTATTTGTTGCTCCAAAACCCTAGTAATTTGATGTAAAGCAAAGTAAGTTAAAATAGGAAATACTGGTCAAAAGTATTTGAACTTTGAAGTTGGAAAATACCATATTTGTAATATTTGATGGTATTTGAAATAAAAATTGAAATATGTAAGCTATTACTTTGTGATAAATCAGTTATGATGATATAACAAAAAAAAACATTTTACTTTGTTTCTTATCACTTAATTTATTGTAACGTCCCGTTACTGTAGTTTCGGTAATTACAAGGTGATTCGCGAGCAATGTGCCATAGCCTAATGGCAGATAGAGCACTTCAAGGCAAGTCTAGATCTACAAGAAAAACATTTTTTGACCATTGGTTAAGAAGATACAGGATATTTTATGCATTTGGTCTGACAATTTAGAGAGCTATTCTCTGCAACGGATTGGATGTAATCGAACGAAATTTATCAGTAACATTCCTCACCTGGGACTTGTGAGAATGGCCTTACTTGGCTCTGAAAAATCCATGGCCGGACTCGGTAAAAATCTGTACTTCACGTTTTTGATAAAAAAGTACATTTTTCTATAGCATTTCTGGAAAATTATTAGCGGATTCGGCAAGTTCAGAAAAAATGCTATCAGAATTGCGATTCAATTTTGCCGGCACGCCTAAACCGTTTCGGTAAAAAATCACAAAACAATTTAACACATCACAACTAACACCGGGCATTAATTATGGAACAGTTTGACAGAGTCTATTCAAATGCTTCAGATCCATATCCCTTCAGAGACATAGCAAAAAACATGGTAGAAACATTCCTACCTAGTCGATAGGAAGTGCAAAAACAATACTATAAGAAATACACATAAACAGTTTTATTTTGAAATTGAAAAGAATAGTAACCTTGACATTATTATTTTGTCTTTTTGGTGTTCTAATTGTTCCTCGATTTCTTTGTCTTTCAAAGATGCCTAGTCAGTTTACTAATGCTGAATTCGCTAATATCATTTATGTGTATGGGCTTTGCGATTGAAATGGAAGGGCTCCCGTTAGAAAATATCAGTGAAGATTTCCTGATCGACTAATACCGTCGCGCCACACCTTCACCTGAGTTTTTCAGTTCGCTCAGGAACATGGAAGATTTCCTGGAGCTCGTAGAAATGTAAAACGAGTAGTTAGACCGGCCGATGAAAACATTGTGGAGATTGCAGAGCAAAATCCTTCGACAAACACTAGAAGAATGTCACACGCGCTAGGTGTTCCGTAAACCCGTGTATGAAGGGCATTAAAAGCGGAACGGTTGCATCCTTACCACATCCAAAAGGTCCAGCGTCTCGAACCAGGTGATGAAGTCGCACGTCTTACATTAAAGGGTTATACATTTATGTGTGCATGCTTTTTCCATGTAGATTATACCCATAATCCATTCAGATTTTATCAATTTGTATACCTTTAAAATCTCACAAGTATTATGAGGGTCAATTAGGTCAGTGATATTTTATTACTACAATATTGAGGGCCTTTATTAAAATTCCCCAGCATAATACGTTAACGGCCGAAACTGCAGTAACGTGAAGTTAAAATAAATTAACTGATAAAAAATAAAGTAAAATGCGTTTTTTTGTTATATCATCGTATTTGAAATAGCTTAAACTACTTTAAATAATTTGAAATATTTGAAATACTTTAAAGTGTTTTAACGACTCTAAAGTATTTAAAATATTTTAGGGGCCGATTTTCCATCTCGTATTAAATTTATTCGGTAGATAATGTCCTCAGATACAATTGCATCAATAATTATTGTCTCCATGCAACTTATTTATCAATTAGATTTAATGGGAGATGGAAAGACCGGCCTTTAAAGTACTTCAAATACTTGAAAAAAATATCAAAATATTCATATAAGGCGAAGAAAATTATTTGGCTAGGGACTGTAATTCAAATAAATAAATTTATAACCCGTAATGCATGATTGCTAAATGCTCTACTATTACTCAAATAACGTTATGTTCCATTCAGATATCTCAACAAATGACAAAGTTATGAACAATTTACGAACATTTTAAATAAAATTTCTGAAATCGAGAAAAATTTTCTAGATAACATTAATCCCTCTGTACCTACTAATAAAAAAAAACCAATTTAATGACGTTTATTCATTTTTAAAGTTCTGTAGCATATTATGAGTAACAAATGCTAGAACATTATATCATTGATACATTATTATAGCTAAAGTTTTTACTAATAGAAGAGTAGTTGTGTCATAAACTATCCAGCAATGGTATTAATCTTAACCTCCATCACTCAGATCTACCACGTTGTTTGCCCGGATCAATTTGCTGAGAGTTTAAGTAACGATTAGTATTGCATCTAATTAATTTGTGAAAACATTACTGTCTGGGAAATATAATTATTCTGACGCCTGTACAGGATGGGCAAATTTCGATGTTTGTATAGAGTAACTCGGTAACTATAAAAGAAATGGAAGACACTTTCTCGATCTCATTTTTTAAGACAAATTCAATAGCGAAAATAAAAATTTGCTAGCGTCTTTTGTTTTCGAGTTATAAACAAAAGTTCGATTTTTCGACTTTTAGACAGTTGCCAATATGTTGGTCCTTTGTAAAGTTATGAAAAAACAACTTTTATATTCTACAGGCACTTTTCTCTGTATAATACAGTGGCACTGACTTAAAAAAAAGTGCAATTTTGGGTTATGGCATAAAGTTTTATTTTTTTAAATGGGAATCATAGTTGGCTATGGTATAGTTAAAAGGCAATTTTTTCTCTTTCAAACTATATTATATATGTGGGGTCACTTTTGATGTGTAAGTATTTAATAGCGAAAATAGTAATAATAAGTAGATTACTTTTTGCGTTTTCTTATTATTTATTCCGAGTATGTCACCTATGACAGTGTTTATCCATTTATCCAGTTAACAATTAACTGGCACAAAACATACCAGCTCTTATAATAAAAGAAAATTGTTCTATAGGTAATTGACTTAGTAATTTCACTGTCGTAGAAAATGGAAGTTATAATGCTCTTGAAAGAATACCTACATAATAATGAAAATTGTTCTATAGGTAATTGACTTAGTAATTTCACCGTCGTAGAAAATGGGAGTTATAATGCTCTTGAAAGAATACCTACATAATAATATGTCCTTACTTCTTTGGCTCTAAGTCGATCCCATCTTTAAAAATCCTGATATATTGCCTATAATTATTTTTTTTGTGATATTTTATATTTGGTGGTAAAGGTGTTTTTCTGATAGAACTTGGATTAGAAATTAGTAAAATTACTTGTTATATAAAATGGTGTTTTTAAATTATATACCTTTGATTTGAGACGAGATAATGGTCTATTGATTGGAGATGGAACGGAATTTCGGCATCTAATCAATTCAGCATTTTCCGGCCGAATTTTTATTTCGTTATGGCTAGATATAACTTTTAGATCCAGACATTAGAACTCTCTAGTTGAATATATATCTCAGAGTTATCTGTTGTTCACATGTTTCCAATTTGTTTTCAGTAATAATTGACAAAAAGAACAACAATACTGAAAAATAATATTTTATTTCATTATACGAAAAACAAGAGAAGATTCTAATTTTGTTAATAGATATATATACCTTGGCCAAATCAAGTCTCATTATTATAGCTTCACAATTTTTATCCATCCACATAGCTAATAATGCTTATCGTGATAGTTATAGTTCATCTTAGGCCCAGTTGTATAGCATCCGTTTAAACCTAAGCTTGAACTGAAGTTTATCTGAAGTTTAAACTAGATTAACTGCAGCAAAGGTATTCTATCAAACTTCACTGTATATAAAGTTATCAATACTTCTCTCTATTTCTATCTGTGCTCGTCATTCTAACCACAATTTCACTCACGCTTTTTAATGGAATGGAATGTTTATTTTGTAGATTTGAATATTTTTTCTTTCTGTTCTATTTCGAGCGGTTTTGTTTTGTAAAATTATGTGGTAACAGACTTTCCTAAAAAAATGCATAGAGTTAAAGGAAAACCAAAAAAATGGAGCAAGAATATGTTGATTAATCTAGTAAAAATACCACAGAATTGAGATTAGAAAAAAAACATATTTTTGTCAATTACTCGATCCACCAGTTGATAGTTAAATTCCAGATGCGGCGTTACAGTCACCTATACAATCGATATTAAAGACTAAACCTAAGTTTGACTGTAGCTTGTGGTTTGAACTAAACCTATACAAAAGCTTTTTAAGCATTTAAAATTTATAATTCCCTTAATAGGTGCAAAATATTCTCTTTTAACACCAGAATCTCTTCACATAGGAAAATATTAGCCTCATATATTTTAAATATAATAAAAAAATTAAAATACTTGATTATTGCATTCCATTTAACATTATATTAACTTAACTAAATGGATTTTGAAAGACAAAATGTCGGAAAATTCAAAAATTTCCTATGTCATTGTGTTGTGCTATAACGTTACAATGTTAACGTTTTACGTTACACGTTTCTAATATTAAATTATTAGAAAATTTGCCCAAGCATGAGAGTACGCTCCTGTGCTATAGTTATTGTGGAATATTCAGGTGAATTCGGTGCGCGGAAATATGAAATTAGATATGTATTAAAACAAACCGCTGAAGTCAAAATAAGGTCATGAATGATAAGCCAAATCGAGTATTAGCATTAAATTATATAACTCTGTTATAGTCTGGAATTAATAATTAACACCTTACAAGTAAATATAGTAAATTGTTTGACCGTAATTAATATTATTCTATGAATTTTGTGGTTATATCGCGATGAAGTGACTGGCCTTTTGACTAGTTTAGTTGCGCTGGACAGGAGGAACAGCTACTAGTGGTGACTAAAATCATTTCTCTCTGATTGACCGATCCCAGCAGACGTGTTAGTAATTGTGCGCCATTAGATTGGATACGTTGCTTTAGTAATAACTAATAAAGTATGTTAATTCTTTGACTGTGGGGGGTTAATTGATACTAGTACTCGAAAATTATTTCCAGGCTTGAACAGCACAGTTAATTTTAACGCAATTTTATCGTATGGTAGCTATTAATCTTATCGTATGACAGCTATTAATTTTGGCGAAGGGTAGCTATTACTTATATAGTATGATATTTTGTGCCAGGTTTACTACACGATGGATCATAACCAGGACTACTAGTTTTATGGCTTAACTCTAAAGTTACTTTCGTTGCCTACACATTATGAGGACCTCAGGCAGCTGATTCGGAACAGACGAAGGACGAAGAAAAGGGCCCAAAGGACTAGACTCCCTGAGGACAGGCACGCGTATAACACGCTGAACAGGAGAGGCAAAGCTGCCCTCCGGGAACACCGTCAAGAAGGATGGCAGCGTCACCTGGAATCGCTGAACCCACACGACAGGAGCATCTGGAACACCCAGCGTGCTCTGCGGAATAGGCCGAAACTGATGTCCCCAATCCACGGAGAGAATGGGATTGTCTACACTTGCCAGGAAAAAGCCGAAGCATTCGCGGACAGCTTGGAACTGCAGTGTAGGGAAAACCAACTCGATGATGAGGACGAGGACTGGGTTGATGACGTGGAACGTAGAGTGCGTCGGATGCTCCACCTGCCAGACGACGATCACATCCGTCCGACCACTCCAGAGGAGGTCAAGGAGATTCTAAGGAGCTTAAAGCCGAGGAAAGCTCCTGGATGTGACAAGATCGGAAACATCGCCCTCAAGAAGCTACCCAGGAAAGTGGTGGCAGCCCTGGTGAATATCATCCATGGGATCTTGAGGCTCAGATACTTTCCGGACCGGTGGAAGAAGGCGGACGTCATAGTCACGTCAAAATCACGTAAACTCATTGCCTAAGCAATACCTACTAATAGTGTTAGTTATTACAGGTATACCTGCACAAGAAGAAATTCACTCAAACAAAGAGACAGTTGAAAATTATAGTGGTACAGAACCAAGAAGACGAGAAACGAAATAGAAATAAGGATAATTGGAAAAAATTTTCAAGAAAATCAGAAGAGAACAAGGTATGGAGTATATTGACCATAAAAATAAATTACATAAAAGGGAATGTAATGGCAAATGCATTTCCTAAAAGTGTTCATTCAAATATGAGGACACAATTACAAATGAGTAGAGACAACCAATATTTGACCACTTTTGGTCATTAAGTGATGAAAAGAAGAACCATTTTTATGCAAAATTTGTTTAGGTAAACTCGTCCATAAAGAAAAGGATTAAGAGAGAGAAGTAAAAAGTTTAAGGTATTCACATATTTCTTTGAAATCAACAGAAGAAGATTACAAATTTGCAGACAGTTTTCCTTTCAACCCTAAATATCGACAAGCAGAGAGTTTATTATTTTTTTAAAACTCACTTTAACATTGAAACAGGGGTCGCTCAAACGCCAGTGCAAGGAAAACATATTAAAAAAGCTATTCCCGAAAAGATAATTGCAGGTGTAAGATCTCATATTAAGTCATTTCCAACTGTCGATAGCCACCACTGCAGAGCTAATAATTCGAAAAAGTTTTTGAATCCCAAATTAAACATTACAATAATGCACGTATTTGGAAAGCGAATTCATAATTGACAACAATCCTGTACAATTATACAAATACAGGGAAGTTTTTAATTCCGAATTTAATTTTGGCTTTTTGTTCCTCGAAAGGATAGATGTAATGCATGTGAGAAGTTTACGGTGACAGTAAATCCGACTGCAACAGATCAAGAATCATTTGATTTATACGTTACTTTGAAGACAGCTTCAAAAATCGAACGGGATAAGGACAGAGCAACAAATTTTAAAGAAGAAAACGTAGTAGTAGTGTGCTTTGTTATGGAAAATGTCTTTTGTTTACCTGACACTAATGTAAAAAAAATTATTTATAAAAAAATGTTTCAAATTTTCAACATGACTGCTAACTGTTCGTTAAATGGCATAACGTGCTGTGCTATTTGCTATGAGGCCCTTACTGGGCGAGGAGCCAACGTTTTAGCTAGTGCCATTAACAGAATATTGAAACAAATTGTAAATGACCTGTCAGATACAAAAAAAATATATTTTTATGCTCTGACGCATGTGTGCCGTACAACAGAAATTAAATGATGAGCATGGAACTATTAAACTTTTTAAATCAAGGACACGCTATCAAACAGATAATTCAAAAATATTCTGAACCATTATACAGCCAAATACAAGAAATTGACTGCGTTCACAGTAGAATTGAAAGATTTTTAAAACATGTTGATGTGTATAGTCCTTTATCCCTTATACGACTTTTAGTAGAAATTCCAAAACGAAAATCCATGTTAAAAATAATTCAGTTAAATGAGAATGATTTTTTTTAGCTACTCAACTATGGCTGACAGTTATTTCAATTTAGCACTAATTCTATATTCTTAAGTAAGATGTATCGTATATAATAAGAGAAGTGAGTGTGCTCATTATAAACTCTTTCTCTGAAGAACATAATATGACTTCGGTAAATTTAATTAAAAAATCTTTATCGAGAAGAATCTAAAAAGCCCATGGTGAACTCTCATCCTTTTGAAAAAATTGTCTTATCTAAAGAAAAACTAAATCCGAAAACCCTTAAG
>JANEYF010005682.1:0-86484 GCA_029963845.1 Rhamnusium bicolor | reverse complement strand
AACAAAATGAGATTTTATTTTGGGCGCCACCAAGCGGAGACTGCTTGGATTACGATACTTACTTCTATGACTTATATATGAGCTGAGACTCGTCAACAAAGGGAGCCGGTTCTAGGAGCCAAAGCACTATTAAATTTTAAGGTATCTCTTTTTTTATATAATAAGGCAAAGGTATCAAATTAACACATATAATGATTCCCCTTTCTCAAAAGTTTACATAAATAGATACTATATTACAAATAAAACCCACCACTAATAATAACAAAACAATTTGATAAAAAAAACATCACGTTGTAATTTTGATTTATTTAACTAAAACTATGTCTGAGCTCAGATAAATAAAGTTGAAATTAATAGAGTTCTCAATATCAATCAAATGTCTGTCATATGACACAAAACAATTTAAAATCTTAACTAAAAAAATACTACCGTTGGGGCCCCTTTTTTTCTAGTACTTCGTACACTTGGATAGTTTCCAACACCCAGGCAAAACCATAAATTCCTGTCCTCAATTTTGCTTTCTCCAATCAAATAGCTTTCTCCTTCTCTGCAAATTGTATTTTGTATTTATACTCAACAGCTCGACGTTAAACTTCTTTCAAAAAAACTCTTTACTTCCTCTCCTCTCCTGTCATATATTTTTTTCTGACTTTTCTTTCTTTCAAAATTCGCCAACCCCTTTTATTTTTTAAAAATTCCCTCTTAATTCTAAATATAACGTTCAGACATCATTGCCTAGCAACTAACAACTATATAAGAAGTTTTGGCACTTTCACACTCACTATGGTCCTTTCACGTGTGTCTTGGTCCTTTTTTACTCTTCATATACCTAATACCTATTACTTAAATCTAAAACTCGTGTATTATTACTACTACAAATTTGATTTACCTACTTAAAATATGTGTCAATTTGATATTTCTCATTCTGCCTTATCGTTATATCTTAAATATGCCCTGACTGGCTACATAATGTTTGTTAACTAAGATCGAAACCCCATTTTATTCCATATCTATGTAGTTAGTACCATTCATTAACTTTAAAACACAAATTCAGGCCACCAAATATTAATAAATCACAAGAGTCCTTAGTTTAATGATTGAAACCTTTATTAATTACCTTGGGGGTCGCAGATATCATGTCATATTCTCCCCTGGATTAATATAGTTTTTATCCTTGGATAAAAACTTATTCATCCTTACGATGACATGCCATTTGTGTTACATATTCATGGTCATTGCTCTCCTGTTAAGTACGGGTAAATTAGACTTATGTGGAACTTTCCCCGTATCCTATCATTATCTAAATGCATGAGTTCATAATTATTCTCATATGGTCCCTCGTATGGATATAACAATTTACCACATTTGTTTTTCTTCCAATTTGAAACTTTTAACCGTTTAACTATTACCAGATCTACCTTTTTTAAATTTTACCTTCTTTTTTATTCGGAAGTTTTGCCTTCGTAAATATCTGTCCGAGTTTGATTTTAACCTTTTCGCAACCCGATTTCTTATAGTTTGTAAATTTTCAGAGTCTAACTTACTATAAATTGTATTCTTACCTATTCTACTCAACATAGCATCAATATTTTGAGGCGCATCAAATTGTGCTTTTGTAATTTGGTTTAATAAACGAGCATCTAAACAAAGACGTATTGTATCGTCCTTTTTCTTAACAACTACCAAAGGATTTATGTAATTTGTTTTGGCTGGTTCAATAATATTATCAGTTAACATGTTTTGAATCTCTTCATTAACCTTTGATCTTTGACTGTAAGGAATCGGGTAAGTTTTGCATTTGAAATACTTAGTTTCATCTACCAACAACTTGTGTACATATTTCGTAGCAATTCTAGGAACATAATCTGTAAGCGTTTTATACTTCATAACTAGTCTTTGAACTTTACTTAAATGTTGAACAGGACATTTCATGACAAAGTTTTCCCCCAAACTACCACAATTATCTCTACGCGAGGCGCTTTCCTCCGTAATAATATTAATATCACCTTTATTTACCACTTTGCCATTTATTTTATCATCAAATAACCTTCCATTATTTACCATCGGGACCACACTGTCCCTTACCTCCAGGGTCTGGTTACCCATGTCGATTATCACCTCAAATTTTGTCAAAATATCCTCGCCCACGATCAAGTCATAATTCATCCCTGCTATGACTATAAATTCTGCCTCAATTTGTACCCCTTGTACATCTAATATTAAACTTACCACTTGATTACCTTCAGCGAACTTTTTTCCGTTAGCATTAACTAGCTTAACCTTTGATATCTTCAAAACATTTAAATTCTCCACGTTTATCAACTTTCTCATAACTGCCTCATTTATTAAACTAAGTTCCGCTCCTGTATCTACTAAAGCTTGTGTTTCTACATTACTAATTTTCACATTTACTAAAGGTAAGTTACATTTATAAATTTCCTCATTTTCCTCTGTACCGTTTTCATTATCAATAAACTCTCGCATGTGTCGATATGTTGTCAAAGTAGCCACCTTCGACCTAAGCCCTACCGAAAATCCTGCCTCTCATTTCCCCTAGCCTCTACTTGAGCTACCGTCTCGATTTTGTTAACGTCCTCCCGTCTGACCACATTCACCTGCGTCCGTCTGTCCTCACTTTCTCCTTTACCATTCGCATTCTCTCTCCTATCAAAATTCCTATTGTCTTGTCTATCATTCGTTCTCTCCCCCCTATTGCTATCGTTGTACATCCTATTATAATTCCTATAATTCTGTCTGTCCCTCTGTCTGTACATATCCCGTTCATCATAACGCCTTCCTTGGTTATTGTTCTGGTACTGTCTGTCTCTATAGTACCTGTCGTTTTCATACCCCCCTGTACTCCCTATTCCTGTCCTGTTTATTATCGTCCTCTCGTCTGTCTGTCCTCCGGTGCGCATATTTCTCCCACCCGGTCCTGTCATCATCAATGTCTCGTAAATATTCCAGAAGTTCCCCGATCTTACTCATTCGCTGCGTGACGATGACCTTTCTGATATCGTCTTCGAAATGCCGTGCCAAATGCCCCACAATCTCAGGTTCGGCAGGCTCAGGATTCAGGTGCCGCGCCTGATTGTACTTGCGAGTAGCGTACTGCTCCCGTGAGCACCCGAAACTCTCTAAATACCTTCCGTTACCCAGGTTCTGCCTCACCTTTGACTGGTGGTATTGACCCCAATACTGCTGAATGAATAGCTCCTTGAACTCCTGGAATGTCTCGTACCTATCTTCGATCAGACTGTACCATGCCTCCGCGTCTCCTCTCATGCATGTCTGTATGTATGTCTTAATGTCTGTCCTATTTCCCCTACTTTCTAAACAATTCTGTAACCTTTTCAAAAATACACAGGGGTGGATCCTGTAGTCCCCAAAAAATCTTATTTCATTTAAACCTATGGGATTCTCTCCCCTGACTACGTATACAGGAGCCCCCCTAGTGCTCCCCCCATCTACATGAATCTCTGGCTCCCTGTTCTCCAGAGTTGTTAATCTATTGTCTACCTCTTCTACCTTGTTTTGCACCCCGAGTAAATTTCCCTCTATTTGATTAATTTTTCGGTCGTTGTTCCCCAATTTTGTCCTATATTTTTCGAATCTATTATTGTATACCTCGTCCCTTCGGTCGATCATGTTTGTTATCCCCTCTACTTCCTTATCTACCTTTTCCGTTACCTCCTGTATAATATTATCTTTGGTATTGTTTACCAATTCCAACGTTTCCCTCTGAATCTCTGTGGTTATCGTGATAAGCTTTACGTTAATCTTGGCTAATTCCCCCGACACCTCGTTTCTCAACTCCCCCATCTCTCCTGCTATTTTTGTCATTTGTCTGTCTGTCTTTTCCCCTTGTTCTTTTATTTCCCCTGTTATTTTTGTCATCTGTTTATCTATACCTGTGATTTCCCCGGTTATTTTCGTCAGCATGGCCATCATTTGCTGCATCGCATCATTGGACGGTGCAACAGGAACATCTCCTGTTCCTTCCTCCCCCTTGCTTGTACCTACACCAGTTTCTTTGTTGTCTGTCATTTTACCTTTACCTTTCCTACCAGATCGCAATTCCATGCAATGTTCTACCTTACTAGATTTTATTTTACTTTGCCTGTTTTGTATTCAAAAATTTATGATTATGGTATCGGTTTGATTTTATAAAATTTTTGCCTCAGAGTTAACCTATGTGCTTGGTCTTAAATCTCGCCCCACTTTGGGCACGCCAATATTTGTAATGATAACAAAATGAGATTTTATTTTGGGCGCCACCAAGCGGAGACTGCTTGGATTACGATACTTACTTCTATGACTTATATATGAGCTGAGACTCGTCAACAAAGGGAGCCGGTTCTAGGAGCCAAAGCACTATTAAATTTTAAGGTATCTCTTTTTTTATATAATAAGGCAAAGGTATCAAATTAACACATATAATGATTCCCCTTTCTCAAAAGTTTACATAAATAGATACTATATTACAAATAAAACCCACCACTAATAATAACAAAACAATTTGATAAAAAAAAAAACTTCACGTTGTAATTTTGAATTATTTAACTAAAACTATGTCTGAGCTCAGATAAATAAAGTTGAAATTAATAGAGTTCTCAATATCAATCAAATGTCTGTCATATGACACAAAACAATTTAAAATCTTAACTAAAAAAATACTACCGTTGGGGCCCCTTTTTTTCTAGTACTTCGTACACTTGGATAGTTTCCAACACCCAGGCAAAACCATAAATTCCTGTCCTCAATTTTGCTTTCTCCAATCAAATAGCTTTCTCCTTCTCTGCAAATTGTATTTTGTATTTATACTCAACAGCTCGACGTTAAACTTCTTTCAAAAAAACTCTTTACTTCCTCTCCTCTCCTGTCATATATTTTTTTCTGACTTTTTTTTCTTTCAAAATTCGCCAACCCGTTTTATTTTTTAAAAATTCCCTCTTAATTCTAAATATAACGTTCAGACATCATTGCCTAGCAACTAACAACTATATAAGAAGTTTTGGCACTTTCACACTCACTATGGTCCTTTCACGTGTGTCTTGGTCCTTTTTACTCTTCATATACCTAATACCTATTACTTAAATCTAAAACTCGTGTATTATTACTACTACAAATTTGATTTACCTACTTAAAATATGTGTCAATTTGATATTTCTCATTCTGCCTTATCGTTATATCTTAAATATGCCCTGACTGGCTACATAATGTTTGTTAACTAAGATCGAAACCCCATTTTATTCCATATCTATGTAGTTAGTACCATTCATTAACTTTAAAACACAAATTCAGGCCACCAAATATTAATAAATCACAAGAGTCCTTAGTTTAATGATTGAAACCTTTATTAATTACCTTGGGGGTCGCAGATATCATGTCAATACAATACATATTTATACAGGGAGAGTCAGTTTTTAGGGAAAAAACTTCAGGAGCCGGTAGAAACCGTCAAAATAATTAGCTTTTGCCTTATAAACTTTATTCGAAAAATGGACCTATTTATAAATGCAGAGCATTAAAAGTTTTTATTTAATATCTGTATATGGGAAAGCGCATCGGCATTGGCACATCAGTCTTTAAGACTAAACTTCATCCAATCCTAAAATAAAAAATTGTTACGCTCGTGAAGTAATACTGTTGCATATACAAAGTTAACATTTGTTTTATTCAAAAATAAATAAATTCTCCTTTTGGATCTCTTGCACTTTTCATTTGGTTAATATAAGAAATTCTTTTATAATTTAATACAGTATGAGCATCAATTGGAACATTTAAGCCAGGAAGTATATTCTTAATTCTGAGTAGTAACTCGCTGAATTTTTTATTTTATGGTTGGAGTTTAATCCTAAAAACTGATGTGCCAAATTCGAAAAGGATAGCTCTTTTCCATCTTCAGATATTAAATAAAAACTTTTTTAATAGTCATTTTTCGAATAAAGTTTATAAAGAAAATTCAAATTGTTTTAACGATTACTACCGGCTTCCAAAGTTTTTCGCCCTATAAATTGTATTAAAAAATAAACTGTAACACTTATTAACAAATAAAACATATACTATATATTCTTTAGGACAAGAATTTCGAAAATTTATACAGCAGCGGCTTCTCTGCAATCTTCCACACTGTAAAATAAAAAAAATAGCTATTAGACCTTCTGCATACATATGATTAAAACAATTTATAATTTTCAAACAGAAGTTTAATGATTTAGAATGCTGTACTGGGCGTCAACGGGATTACTAACCAGGCAGCTGCTTAAGACTGGAATTAAAAGTAGGTTGGGGAAAAGGACAGAAGATATGGCAGTACGCAATAAATAAATTTATTTAGGTGAAATAGACAATATTTAAGAAATAAAAAAATGTGTCACTAGAAGCAGAATAGTGCATAAAATACTACTATCCATAGAAAAATGGGATATTTTAAAAAGTTTTTCAAATAACTGGGAAGTACGCACTGAAATACCATTTTAGTGCGTACATACCTTCTGTCCTTTTCCCCAGCCGACTTTTAATTCCAGCGTTAAGAAAGATATCGATTTAAAATTATAGAGGTATATAGTTAGTCCAGATGCATAATTGAAGCACTAAAATATCTAACTGACGGTTTGACCGGAAACACTATCAACTTCATTATTTTAACTGGGACACCATGTATATTTTCACATTTTTGGATTCTATGGAAAATTTTAAACCTAAAACATGTATCATACCCATCTTTGATAATTTCTGAGAAAAAGGCAGTCATTGAAAATGTCATATTGAACATGAATGATAATACCATTCTGACAAATAATAAATGGAACAGTCCGAAGCAAGCAAATAGCCTCACAGTTCTCAGATAAAGTTGGATCGTTTGGAACATGATACACAGAGCATTCTTGATTTCTATCATTAGTAGCAGCATTCATTTCATTTCCAAAAATTTCAAATCTTGCACCGCCAAAGCCGTTGCTGGTACAAGTGGGCGTGGGCATGCATTATTATTAATGTTCACATAGCTCCGGATATATCTGTACTTTTTACAATATTTTCGTTTGGACATACCTGCTTTTGTTTATATCGATATAATCCTAACAATCAACACTACACTATTATTTTATAAACGAACACACAACGCACCTCTTCTACATTAGCTGTTGTCATCATAGATAAAGTTGGCATCATGCGTGGAACGTAGAAGTGGAATTGAAAGTGGGGTGATGGCATGCACAACAATGCATCATTCGATTTGGGATGGCCAATCAGAACCCCCTGATTATGACTGACTAGACGCGATAGAGTTATGGTTTTAGAATAAATTATGTATTAATATTGTATATTTTATTACGTGTATTTCTTAAATGTTTTTGAAATATTTTGTACTATATATCGTGGGCTTACAAGCAAAATGCACTAAGTCAAAGTATCGTTAAAATAGGGTTAGTAGTGCATTATATCTCAAATGTGATTTTTTACATACTGGAAGAAAGCACTAAGTTATATTTGTCATAGCGCACCCATTTCAACAAATGTCAAAAAGCATTAATTTACTATAGCTGTATTTATCTACTAGCAAAATACATTAAGTCCCTTAATGCCTTTTCCTTGCTTTAGATTTACTGAAATATATAAAATAAAACTGCATTAAGTCACTTAATGCCTTTTGCCTGTATGGAGACTTTCAAAATATAAAACTTAACGTTACACTAAGTCACTTAATGTCATTTATGTACCTGTTCAATGTATTTGCAAACCGAATACAGTGATTTCACTAAACGTTTTTAGTGCGTTTTTACAGTTCTGAGAATGTTAATTCAGCGAATTGTTTTCCACGGAATGACTAAATGCAATTGGGTTTATTCTTTAGTTTGCCTTGTCATTAATCTTTAAAATAGATAAAATAGATAATGAGATGAATTTTAGTTTTATGAATTATTCTGATTTTTCGGGCAATTTATAAAAAAAAATAAGTTTAAAAATTTTATTTTCCATACTGTTATGATTGTTCTTAGCTTTAATACAAAAAAAGTTTACAGTCGAATAGTTCTTATAACTTTAAGTTTCATATAAAATATTGTTCGTTATCAGTGTTAATTTAAAAATAAAGGTTTAAAATTTTATAGTTCTTGTCAATTTAAATTGATTCCTAAGAGAGTAGATATGCTAAATGTAAGCCAGGCAAAATGCACTAAGTCATACATTTTGTTACATTTTAGTTATTTTTAATATCAAATTTGATTTAGTTCTATATGTTTATAAAGTAATAATGTTTAAAACATGAGTTCATGTCATAAAAAATTATTAAAGGCTAAACAAAACGTAACAAATAATTTTAAAACTAATGAAAAGTTTAAAATGCAAGTATCTCAAAATCATGTTTTTGGACATAGTGCATTTTGCTTGTAAGCCCACGATATATTTATTATTAGTATTAATTAAATATTCTTGAAATAGTTTATATTATATTTATCTTAAAAGTATTTCGTTAATATTTCTAAAATCACTTGTATTATATAACATTTTATTAAGTGTATTCCTTAAATGTTTTTGAAATAATTTGAATTATATGTATTTTATTAAATATTTCCTAAATGTTTTTGAAATATTTTGTATTATATATTTATTTGTAAGTATTTCGTAAATATTTATAAAATCATTTGTATTATATATATTTTTTTAACTATTTCTTAAATGTTTTGAAATAATTTGAATTCTATATATTTTATTAAGTATTTCTTAAATGTTTTAAAAATATTTGCATTATATATTTATTGTAAAGTATTTCGTAAATATTTTTAGAATAATTTGTAATATATACATATTTTATTTTGAATTTCTTATATATTTCTGAAGTATTTTGTATTACCTATATATTTATTCTCATGTGTTCTTAAACATTTCCAAAATAATTCGTATATTAAATTTCTTAAATGTTTCTAAAATCATTTCTATTATATATTCTATTAAGTATTTCTTAAATATTTCTGAAATACTTTGTATTATATATATATATATATATATATATATATATATATATATATATATATATATATATATATATATATATATATATATATATATATATATATATATATATATATATATATATATATATATATATATATATATATATATATATATATATATATATATATATATATACATATGTATATGTATATATTATTATCTATTTCTTAAATGTTTTTGAAATATTTTGTATTATATATTTATTTTTAAGTATTACCTAAATATTCAAAAATATTTCATATCATATATCTATTTTAAATTATTTCGTAACTATTTTCAGAATAATTTGTATTATATATATTTTATTACGTATTTCTTCAATAATTTTGAAATATTTTGTATTATATATATTTTATTAAATATTTCATAAAATATTTTTGAAATATTCTATATTATATATTTATTTTAAAATATTTTTAAAATATTTCGCATTACACATATTTTATTAAATATTTCTTAAATGTTTTTAAAATATTTTGTATTATATATATTTTATTAAATATTTCTCAAATGTTTTATAAATATTTCATACCATATATTTATATTGAAATATTTTAAAAATATTTTGTATTATATATTTGTTCTGAAATATTATAAAACATTTTGTAAACCTTTTAAATATTGTGAAAACATTCTATGTTGTAACAATATATTATACATGTTTCAGAAATATTTGGTGCTACTAGGGATGATTCAAAGGGTAACCTAATGGTGTCAAAATTAAAAAGGAAAACACAATATGACAAAAAGCTAGGCTAGTTGAGTATGAGATAGGAGATAAAGTAATGTTAAAATGTCAGGAAGGTAGTAAACTATGCTATAAAGGTCCATTTGTAGTTAAGAAGAACAGTTCTCCAAATATTGCATTATATGTAGGAATGGAAAAATTACAAATAGTGCATAAGAATAGGATTAAGCAGTATAAGGAATAAATATAGGAACAAAAAAAATATATACATAAGTTATAAAGGTAATTTTTTTTTCTCTTCTGTGAGAGGTATAGTGGTATAATGTTACCACCCTATATATATTAGAATAAGTATTATGGACGTTAAATTCATTAATTGTAATGCTATGATTAGGTAAGAAAACATGCTATTAAGCGTGTTTCTAATATGATGTATTAATTAGAGCAATATCCTTTGAACTGTATTGGCATAAAGAAGAAAATGAATTGTAAAAAGGTTAAGAAGAGTGTTTTATTAAGATATAAAAATGCAATGGGGCATTCCCTCATAATTAATAGTAAGTTTATTTCAATAAAGGCATTAAGAAATTTCTCCACGCACGCGCGCACGACTAGGTTATTTTTTGGTAGCTACAAGAATCGACGACTACGTACAAAGTAATTTTCAAGCTTTCACCGCAGATAACCAGAAGTACTTTTTTAACAGCTTTTAGCATCCGTAGATTTTGGCTTGAGGTTTAGGTTAGGTTAGGTTTTATGTTAGTGGGTACCCGCGGACCCTCAACTGCGCCCATTGGCATGCTTATTGTAGTTCACTCCTAGTTATATTTGCAAGACTCCCGTCCAATTAGCTGAGGGTTGTAATTATTGACCGGTAGCTCAGTTAGCAGGTCGTGAATAAGGCCTTAGATTGATCTGAGTTCTCACCAAAATCTAGGCTGGGCGCCAGGACTTTTGCAAGTACCAAATAATGAAAAGTTTACTTTAAAAGGTAAAGATAACGTTAATACTTGAATACTGTTGAGAAGAAAGTCGAATTAAAAGATATTATTTAATAAAAAGTATAATAAACTTGTAAGAATATGTACAAAAATCTACATAGGCTAAGATGGCCTCCTTTAGTTAAAAAAAACCCTAGTTTTGGTTGAAGACCAAGGAATAAACAAAAAAAAGGTGACTGATCTCTTACAAAAAATTCTTCTGACCAAATATAAATGTTCACTGGGGACGAAGATCTTACGTAAATTTAAATGGTTTAGTGCAGCGAAGAATTCACCAACGGCTCTTAATAGGTTCGGTGTCTGTTTGAATCACTACTGTCAGTACTGCAGTTACCTTTGAGAAGAAATGCCAGTTGTACAAAATATCGTTTTCCTGCTCCTCCCAGTATATAATGAACAGTTCGATCCACCAGTTTGGATCTTCTCTTGGTCCATGTATTTACATAAAAAGGGGAGAGTTTTGTGAAATCAGTATTATAGGCAAAACAAAGTAAAAAGCTTTTACGTTTGAATTGTCCAGCTACGTAGACAAAATATGAGAGTTAACACAATTTTACCGAGTAAACTAGGATCAGTATCCCACAATATTTTAGGAAGTTGAAAACTTCAACCAACTTAAGTATCAATAAAAAGTTACGTTAAATAGAAAAATTACTAGTCCAACAAATAAACTAGGTGTAGCTATATTAGCTAGATTAGCTTGACTATATGTTTACTGAAGATAATCAAAAGTTAATCAATTGCCAGATAAGTAGGTAGGTATCTTTTCCAGAGAACTAGGCAAGGCTCCACTAGAGCGGCGTTCCTGACTAAATACTAAGTAAACGTTCAAGTAAACTCTCGATATTTTAAATTTAGAAGAACCTTAAGTTACTAAGGTCTAGTAGGTAAATATATGCACTGGTATAAAATGATCTACCACAAAACAAATGCACCAGGTAATTCTCACAAAGGTTATAAACAAATAGGTTTAGTCCAAAGAGGCGTACCAATCTTCAAATGTCACAAATCACCACATTTCACCGAGCTACCAACGTAACCAAGTGACCTAAAACATCAACAGACAAAGACAGAAAACAACTGACTACGATACAAAAATGGCGACATCCGTTGCCGGGTAAATCTAAAATTTACAATAACCGAAAGTTTAAATTAGCACACGAAATTATTAAAATATTAGAGAATATTAGATAAATTGCCAACAAGATACGATAAATCGATACTAATCGATATTAATGATGACTGTTTCAAAGAACAACCAATGTGAACTGATCACCGAAGAGCAAATTCGCCCAAGGCGTAAATTAATATAAATACGGTACAATATTATTACGAAAATTATCTCAAAGGTACGTTAAATCAATATAGCAACTTTTTAAATAATCATGATTATAAAATTACATGGTAATACCAGAAAACATATAAATTTTACCAGACCGCTAAGAAAGAAGTAGCACCGTAGTATTCTGCTACCTAAACTCGATTATAATTTGGAAAGACAAACATTTCAAAGTACAGTATGAGCAATAAAGACAAATAGAAATTTAGGCATTTTTTTATAAGCGCAAAAATCTACCTAACCAATTGTTCCAGTAGAATCAGTGGCGCCATCTGGACTAGACTGGCAGAAACTTAATTCATCGCGGAACAAACTGGAATGAAATGGCTTGCAATTTCGTTACATATTTCACCCAATAAGTTCAGTCTCTTAACGAAACTGATAACTTTATTAAGTGAGAATGTATCTAGATCCTCTGGAAGCATTTGCCCTTTGCCAAATATTGAGAATCGGATCCTCTCCACAACGAGACAGGTGCATAATATGTGGTCTGCCTTCTCATCATCCTCCAGGCATAGACGGCACTCAGCGTTTTCCGCTAGGCCGAGTTTATGCAGATGATAGTTTAGTCGGCACTCTCCGGTATATAGGCCTGTTAGAGTTTTCAGGTTTACCCTGTTTAACTCTAAAAGTTTCTTAGTTCTTGATTTCAGAGGGTATTTTATAAGCGCCTTCGAATGAACTAATCCTGGTAACTCTTGCCAATATTGGACAGTTTTCCTTTCAGCCCAGATTGAGATAGCCATTTTAGCAGTACTTGAGGACATGCCAAGTGTCGGTGCTGGTCTTATAATTCGTGATCCCGCTCTTTCTCTGGCCAAGGAGTCGGCTATTTCGTTACCTTTCATACCAGAGTGGCCGGGTATCCAGACCAGAGTCACTTTGTTGTTTTTGCTCAAATGATTTAGAGTCTTCTGACAGTTCCATACCGTTTTGGGGTTACACCGGTAGGAGCCAAAAGCTTTTATAGCTGCTTGACTATTTGAGAAAATTTTTATTGATCTGCGTGTAAGATGCATATATTCCAGCCTTCACACACACAGTTCAATTACATGAACCTCGGCCTGAAAACCAGTTGCATTGGTACCTAGTCTTGAGGATATCCTCACCCTTGGTCTGTAGCTATGTACTCCAACTCCTGTTCCCTCGGGAGTTTTAGAGCCGTCTGTAAACCAGCAACTGTCTACCCTCAGTAGGCAGGCTGTATTCCGATCCCACTCACCTCTTTCCGGAGAAAGGATGTTAAAGGTTAGCTTATAGTTGATCATGGTAGACATAGTATCCGAGGGCATTCCCAGGATGTGATTCTCTATGTCAACCAGCACACCTGTTCCGCACCATGATACTAGTCTGCGGCATATTAATGGCAACTTGTTGCAGTCTGTGGGTTACCCACCTGACCTCTCTCTCCAAATATATATGAGAGAGGTAAATCCAGGAGTATTTTCGTTGCAACTGACTATGTGGTCCTGGACATAGTGACAGATTTTTGTCGAATGTGAAAAGCTCATCATCCCAATTTTCACATGATATATCTTCTCTTTTAGGCAATACAGAAAGTGTGAAAGGTAAGTGTAATGCACAAGATTTATTATTATAATCACAAGTACACATGTTTGGTTTCAAATACTTTGAATTTCAATAGACTGAATGAAAATATGTGATATCCAGTATTTATATAGTAAGTTTCTTAGTCAAGAAAATGTGCAGATACTGACATAATGGTCAGTGACCGGTCAATGAGAAAAAAAACTCCAATATTCACGTGCTACTAAGAAACGCAAGCAAAAATGTTTGATAAAATGTATTCTCGGTACAGGTAGTAATTGCAAACGAGATTAAGAAAAAAGTATTTGTTCAGAGAAGGTATGAAGGGGCAATGTCTTACTTTAAACTGAAAGAAGGCATATATGGGAGTCTAAAGAACTCTACAAGTCTGGGGGCAAAAAATCAAGCAAGCAAAAGTTTGCAATTTAATTTAATTTAAAAACAGAGAGTACATGGCATACAAAATTGCAGAAAATCACTTAGCATCTTACTTTATTAAGGAAAAGGTTGTTGTCCGGTTAAGCAGTCATTTACTGGAAAAAGAAAAAATGACTGTATGAACAGTTTCATGCATTTTAAAAAGGAGCTATCGCTTGATTTGTCTAAGATTGACCAGAAAAGGCTTAGGAGAGGTTTATCACTATCAGGAAAAAATAAAAGGAGTGTGGAACTAAGAGTATATAATCCAAGAAAATACGTCAGATAATCAGTTCTTCTACAAAACACTGAAAAATTATTGAGCTAAATACAACATTTACATATTTCAAGATGAAAACAAAAATTTGGGTATTGCCAACCACATCAAAAAAGTCTATTAGACGCTACAGCATATCAAAAAAAGGAAACAATCATAGCGATTTTGAAGATGTTGATATGGAAGAATTTGAAAAACCAATCGAATCCAGTTTTGAGGTGACATATAGAGACATTAAAAATTTACTACCAATTGGACATTCACAATCAAAATGTGTGACAGCCACCCCAAATGGAGATGATGATGAATATGGACAAAATGAAGCTCAATGTGAAGCAGATTATGAAGTGAAGGATGAACAAATCATGGATGAAAATAATGAGGATAAAAGTAACATTACTTTTAATTGTGAAGAAGATATTGACGTACAAGAAAAGGATATAAGTGTATACTTGATTGAAATACGCGAATTCGCTACCAAAAACAAAGAGTTTACCAGAGTGAAATCAGCGAAACAATGAGAATTGATAAAGAAACTGAGAAAGTATGAAGAAAAGGTGGTAAAAGTTTCAAAACCATTCAAAAATTGAAAAGGTTTTAAACACGTGTAGCAAAATTTCTGAAGTATTCGAGTGATGTAATTCATTCACAGTGGGATGACATAAGGTCTAATAAAGTTTAATACATTTTAAGAATATTTTATTTGTTTACATGTTTATTAATATTTCAGGTGTAATGTCATCTATATTTCTTTAGAAAATTATACATGACTGTTAGAAGTTACTATAGCATAAAAAATGTTTTTAGTTCTCTATTATTATATTTAATGAGTGATACTTCGAAAGAAAATGATATAAGTGAATACCTTATTGAAACACGCGAATTTGTAACAAAAGAGTTTGCCAGGGTAAAATCAGCGAAACGAGAAGAATTAATAAAAACAGAGAAAGTATGAAAAAAAGTAGTTAATGTTTCAAAAGCCATTCATAAAATTGAAAAAGTGTTAAGCACATATAATAAAATTTCTGAAATATTAGAGTGATGTAATTAATTATTTTACAGTGGGATGACATAAGGTCTAATAAACTTTGATACATTTTAATATATTTTATTTGTTTACATGTTTACTAATATTTCAGTTGTAATGTCATCTATATTTCTTTGTAAAATTATACATGTTAGAAGTTACTATAGCATAAAAAATGTTTTTACTTCTCTATTATTATGTTTAATGAGCATAAACCTTGTTATTTTAACTCAATGTTTTTCTGTGTTTTGTAGAAGAAATCATATAATTATCTACGGCATGTAATATATTTGATATATTACATTGTTGTAGATACATATTTTCTAATTTTTTCTGAATATATTTTAAAATAAACATATATATATATATATATATATATATATATATATATATATATATATATATATATATATATATATATATATATATATATATATATATATATATATATCATTTATTAATACATACTTTTTAACCTACCCCAATAAATAAAAAATACTTCAAAACGTTTTAAAACTGGTGAAAATTGTTAAAATATATTCAAAACAAAATTAATATTTTTATGATTAAGAAGAAATAATAATAAAATTTATAGTCTTACTTATGGAGAAAACAACAACAGTTTTGTAAACATCTAGTGTTAAAATCATCCTATCATAAATGATACATAAATTTCAAAATATTTTTTCAGAAAAAAGTGTCACCTATGAAAATAAGAGATTTGATTACTTACAGTAGATAATGGGTAAGTAAATCCAGATCATACAAATCTGAATAACTTCACTCTCTCACATTTAAAAGTACATAATACACTACAATATATTAAAAGTATAAAACACACGTAAATTAACAGAAACATTTCCAGACTGAGAGATTCATATCAGGTTATTTTTAACAAACAAGTTTTCGTTCATTTCAAAAACAAGTTTTGATTTATTTTACTAATTATGGTACAACATTAGGCGACAGATATGTAAACATACTGGAACGAAAAAAGTAGTGCTTTGGTGAAGACATTTATTCCTTATGTGTGAGGTGAGGTGTTACGGTACTATACTAAAGATGACGCTTCTTGGCGTATCGATCCACTATTGAATTTGTAAAGGTAGCTGTACGTTGTATATAATATAAAGGTAGATACACATTAGATTGAAATATGATGAAACAAATATGTATAAAATATTATTTATTATAAATTGTTGTTACAGAATAAACAGGAGCGGGTTACACAATATGAAGACAATGCAGAGTTACACACAGAGCAAATAAAACTTTGATTCCTTAGATCGATGAGAAATTCAGTCAGATGTTGGGCTAAGTGTACAGTTTTAACGTTTTCATTCAAGTTGGCTACATCATAAAAACACTGCATACAATTTTTTTTCCTCTCTTGTCACCAGAATATAGAAATAATTTTGAATTATACAAATGCGTTGATGAGCCCAGTTAAATGTGAACTGTAAACTATTTACTACGGTCTCAACGTAGAGTTCTTCAGAGTTCGACAAAATAACGCAATCCATTGTATAGCTGCTTTAGAATGATTAAAACAGTGTTATTGGCAAACGTTTATATAACGTTTACATTTTTTTTACATAATTTATAAGAAACGATTGCTAGGTGGTGGGAAAATATGATTAAGTCATTAAAAATAACATTATTGAGTCAATTGTATTGATTATAATGTGCATATTATCTTTTTGTAATCAAGTTTCAGCGTTTTGGCAAATAGCCGGGAAAATAATTGTTTAAAAGGATATATGTTGTACTTATCTGTGATAAGATTTGTAAAAGTTAGTAAATAATAATTAACAAAAAATTTTTTCAGTTAATATTATTTTTTCATTCCACTCTATATTTTAACTTTTACCAAGAAGATGAACTTAATTTGTTTTTAAATTATTTCATTGCCCCGAAGGGGTATTTCCACTGTATAATTTCAATTATTCTGTTCTCTGAAGCCATTAATGTTTATTACATTGGGGTTTACAAGTTTTTCTTACTGTGGATTCTTTAAATATCCAAGCTACCCTGATGACGCTAGGCAAGCAGAAACACGTGTCGGTAGATATTTTAAAGTTTTTTAAAGTGAGTTTTACTAGACTTGTTTTTATTTATTTTTGGTTTTACTGGACAGAATGATTGAAATTAAAAATAACATTATTGAGTCAATTGTATTGAACATAATGTGCATATTATTTTTTTGTAATCCAAGTTTCAGCGTTTTGGCAAATAGCCGGGAAAAATAATTGTTTAAAAGGATATATGTTGTACTTATCTGTGATAAGATTTGTAAAAGTTAGTAAATAATAATTAACAAAAAATTTTTTCAGTTAATATTATTTTTTCATTCCACTCTATATTTTAACTTTTACCAAGAAGATGAACTTAATTTGTCTTTAAATTATTTCATTGCCCCGAAGGGGTATTTCCACTATATAATTTCAATTATTCTGTTCTCTGAAGCCATTAATGTTTACTACATTGGGGTTTACAAGTTTTCTTACTGTGGATTCTTTAAATATCCAAGCTACCCTGATGACGCTAGGCAAGCAGAAACACGTGTCGGTAGATATTTTAAAGTTTTTTAAAAGTGAGTTTTAACTGGTGAGTACCTTGTGTTTTATTTATTTTTGGTTTTACTGGACAGAATGATTGAAATTAAAAATAACATTATTGAGTCAATTGTATTGAACATAAGTGCATATTATCTTTTTTGTAATCAAGTTTAGCGTTTTGGCAAATAGCCGGGAAAATAATTGTTTAAAAGGATATATGTTGTACTTATCTGTGATAAGATTTGTAAAAGTTAGTAAATAATAATTAACAAAAAATTTTTCAGTTAATATTTTTTTTTCATTCCACTCTATATTTTAACTTTTACCAAGAAGAGGAACTTATTTTTTTTAGATTAAGTCCATATTTGAACGTATGACGACTTCATTGACCAGTTAGTGACTTGCAGCGGGTAATAAACTTGACATAGAAGATGATGTCGTGAGAAAACTAGAGTTGCATTGATTCTCCCCTCCGTCGATAAAGAATATAATAGCTGATAAACGATATACTCTGTAGTTGTAGCGTCTTGAGAGTGTAACGATGAGGTGTGAACATTATAATATAAATTTTTCATGCAAAAGTAGTTTAGTCCGATATATTCGTAAACACTGTTATGTCCTATAATGACAACAGAAAGAGAAAAAGTGTAGCATCATTGTGTAATCTGTCAAGCAAAAGACAAAAGTGTACGCCTTCTTCAAGTGGTGAAAACCCCCGTTTACAAAAGAGTGACAAAAAGTTGTACACGTTGTGGAAAATTTTAGGCATATTCGTAACATTTGTTCTGTATTAAATAATATGATTAGTAAAAAAAATTAATCGAACTATTGTGAGCAGTTTAGAGAATGGCGTGGACAAACTTCACAACGCATTTAAAAGTCGAATAGCCAGTTATCATTTTACTAGTGCTAGAACCCATATTGATTATTCAGAATTTTTGGGAGAAGTTAAACAAAAAGTACTGGATATAATTAATGAATACTTGCAAAAATATCATTCCCTCAAGATGAATTTTGAAATATTTGGGATTTACATCATACCTGAAAAGGAGATGTCTGATATCAAGTCATTTAATACCAAGAACAAAATAATTACTATATCAACAGACCTCCAGCAGATTTTTGAAAATGTTATGGAAGACACGTTATCACAGTGTTCTCAATTCCAAGAAAAGGACTCTTGATGGGCATCAAAACATATAATGTTTCTTGACTTGAACATCAATAAATTTACACCACTAACTGCTTCATCATATATTAAACTGCCCAAAGCTATAGAAGCAAAGAATGCTATTTTAAATATACAAAACCTTGATTCTAAGTGCTTTGCTTGGTCGATTAATGTCGCTATATTTTCTGCAGATGGCGATCCGGTGAAAACAAGTTCATATCCACATTTTGACACTGTTAAATTTTGAAGGTTTACAGTTTCCTATGAAACTAGATGATATTTGTAAATTTGAAAAAGTAACAATATCTCTGTTAATGTGTTTGGCATTGAGTCAGAGTTCAAAGAAGGAAAAACTGTTACTAAAGTTGTTAGACCTTTTACATTTTACTACATGTCGTAAGTAAGCACATATTAATTTATTGCTTATATCGGATAAATTAGGCCGAAATCACGTCTGATAAAAGATTTATCAAGATTATTTTCGAAACAAAAAATCAAACCATAATGGATGATTACATATTTATGATAGTTGCCTACAATCATTTAGAAAAGAAGAACAGCTAAAAATGCATGAGAAAACTGATTGTAATCATATATACACAAAAATACCATCTACTGATTTAAAATTAAATAAATATGGTGAATTAGTTTCTGAAAATATTTTAAAATTCACAAATTTTGAGAAACAATTACTGATCCCTTTCGTCATCTATGCTGATTTCGAGAGTTTGCTGAAACACATTGACCACCCTGTCATGATAAATCCTTCACGGTTAAAGTATGTGAACACGAACCGCTTTTACGTCAAATGTAATTTTAATCAAGAATACTCTAAATTTGTAACATATCGAGGTCCTAATGCTGTTGAAATATTCATTGAAAAGCTGGATAAAATGGTTCTAGACTTATATGATAACCACTTAAAACATGTTAAAGAGATGCTTCTCCTTTCGGACCAAGAGAAAACTGAATTTGAAAATGCTGTATGCTGTCACATTTGTAATAAAGTCTTTAAGCCTTTAAGTCCATGATCATTGTCATTTAACAGGTCACTTTCGTGGCGCCGCACATTTTATTTGCAATCTAATTTATATAGTTCCAAAATTCATACCCGTTTTTTTACATTTATTGACAAATTACGATTCACACTTATTTTTGACCAAGCTGGCGCTTAAAAAGGAACCTGTTTCTGTGATAGCCCAAACCAAAGAGAAGTACATCTCATTCTCCAAATCAATTCTTGTCGAAAAATCAAAAACAAACCTGACAGTGACGGTTTTAGATGGCTTGAAAAATAAGAAATTGGAAACTTCAACTGTTCTGCCATTGAGGATAATCACCGAAAGGTTATGTTTTAGATGTAGATTTGGAATATCCGCCACATTTACACTGTGAACATAACGATTTACATTTTGCCCAGAACAAATGATTCCTCCGAAATGTAAAACATCTAAATTAATGCCGAACTTACATAATAAATATAAATATATTTTCCATTACAGAAATTTGAAGCAATGTTTAAAATATGGATTGAAATTGAAGAAAATCCATAGGGTAATAGAATTTTCCCAGTCAGCGTGATTGGGGTCATATGTTGACTTGAATACGAAATTCTGCAAAGAACGAGTTTGAGAAGAATTTATTCAAGTTGATGGTGAATTCAATCTTTGGTAAAACCATAGAAAATGTATTGAATAGACAAAATATTAAGCTTTGCTCATGCTGGGAAAATAGAAAAGGCGTTCTTGGAGCACGAGCGTTAATAGCCTTACCTCATTTTAAATCATGTTCTGTTTTTGATGAGCATTTAGTAGCAATATAATTCGAAAAATTAAAGATTATTTATGATAAACCACTCTATGTAGTCTTTTCAATTTTGGAAATTTCCAAGATTTATGAATTTCTCTATAGTTATATCAAACCTTTGTATGGAGATAAAGCCACCGTTCTATATACGGACTCACTAATTTTAGAATTTTGTAGGAAAATTTAAGAATGAATACGCTGGAAGACCCATAGAATGTTTCTATGGTATAGGTGCGAAAGCTTATTGTGTTAAAGCCGACGATGTGATGAAAAAGGCAAAAGGTATTTCCAAAAGTGTTATTAAATATCAAATAGATTTTTCTGATTATGTCCAAATTGTAGAAAATGTTGGTATAATATTCCGTAAAATGTTCATATTTACATCCACTTTACATACCATTCACACCGAGTCAAAAAATCGTGTGGCCTTATCAGCAGCTGACAACAAAAGGTATGTTATACCTAGTGATGTGAAAACGTTGGCCTGGGGACATCATCTAGTTACTCCTTCAGACGACGATGGTGATAAAAATTTAGATATTTTACTACAATTATTAGCTGAGAAATTAATTGATACGGAAGAACCTGAAGCAGGATGGGATAACTTCAATTTTTACCGTTTCTGTGCTTGTTTATTAGCTCCATCGTTAAGTAGTTCGAGCAACTCAATTCATGAGACATCTTGAAACACTTGTTACAATCGATTTAAACACCAACAACGAAGAACAAACTGCAATGTAACAAATCACAAAATAATCTGTCTCATATCCCATCCCAGAATCTGTATTTGTACTATTATTAGTGGTAGGGGTAATAGGAGAGGGGGATTTGCTATAGAGTTCCAACCATTAAGAATCTTGAAGACTATTACCCTTCTTTAGTTTTATTTTGTAAATAGTGTTGTTGGTGGGTATTGCATATCTAAGCATTGGCGAATAACTATTTACATACTGCTCCATTTGGAAGGCCAGCTTTCATTTAGTGTTCCATTACTATCAAAGCATATAAACACCTCTTTAGTATTGTAAGGGTCTTGTATAAAAAGAAAATTTTGGAAAATGGCTTGTAAAACTATAAATTGTGTAGCTATCATAGTGATATCTATAAATAAACTGAAATTTTTTACGATTAACATTAATTTATATATTTTCTTATGGACGTTTTTAAGGTTCAGATAATATGGCCGCTCAAACTTCCTACTGTAATTGTGTAGTTTATTTACTTTCTTCCTGGTGATGTATCCCCAGCTGGATTAATTATACTAGGTAAGTACTTGCGAATTTTCACTGTTTATTTATTTTTTTTATGTCTTGAATTTATACACTTTACTTACAAAACTTTATATTTTTCCCATTGATTTTCCTTTATACATACATTTTATTTTTATTTAATTCGATTCGAAAACTTTTCAAAAATTCTTTTTTAATCAATAACAACCAACCATTCAAATTTTTCTCTCTGCTTTCTCTAATTTTATATATAGAAAAATCACCAAATTTCAAAAAACAAATGACTACTTGTGACAAATTAATTTGCGTGTTAAATATTTTATATTTTGAAAATAAAAACTTTTATACTACATTTTGGTGCCTTTTTTAATACAATATACATAACAAATCTTTTCATATCTAAATTAACATATAACTGCTCAAACTAATTTTTTTTGTTTCTACATTTTTGTAGGCTGTCGAAATTGGTTTCACCCCTTTTACCACACTTTAACACGGTGTCTTGACCTATCCCCACTCACACACGAAGCACTGAGTGTCTTCTTTGTCCTGATGGCATGTCTTTCCCCATCGATGGATTTTCTGCTTAGTTTTGGATGAAATTATGGTTCAACTATGCTGTCACACATACAAAAATCAAGAAATGTTTATGTTTCAACCCCAATATTGGAGAAATTATTATGGCATTCATCTAAACACATTACTGCACCCCTGTTTGGTAAGTTTTATTTCAGTTTATATTCACTTTTACAGACCATGCACTTTTTATGTTACGTTATGAAAGTTTTTATATAATTTCCCCTGGTTATTGAATGTTGCTTTCTTAACTTTTATCTAAAGTTCAATTACATTGATTTTATGCTAGATTTTTCATAAATTTCCCCTTTTAAAAGTTTATACTATAACAATAGGGTCATTTCCACTTATTCTAAAAACATCATTTTCTTAAAGAATAGCTTTTAAAATAATGATCTACCAAAAATTAGCACTTTCTATTAAACCTATCATGTTAAAAAACATTATTAAAGTCGCGCGACGCACTGAAATACGACCGAATTAGTATGACGTCACTAAGCTAAAACCTGTGAGGCGAGTCTAGTGCAATACACAGAGCGCGCTATATTATGCTTCTTAGGTTAGTTTAGTGTTGTCAAGCGTCTGATAAAGACATTATTAAACTTGTAAACTGCATTTTGTTTTGTGATTTGATTAAAAATGTTATCATACCATACTAAAAATAAATATAAATATTGTGTTGTTCCTGAATGCAAAAGCACGACGGCATCAACTCCACACAAATATTTTATTCGTTTGCCGACAGACAAAAAGAAAAGAATTATTTGGCAACAAGCAATGCGTCGATCTGTTTTGTTAAATGAAAAAACAGGAGCCTATTGTTTTAATTATTTTATTTTAGCAGTTTAGTATTTTTTCCATACATTTCACAAATTAACATCATAATTTGGTAAAGACAGCATCACTCCAAACTTGCATAACGTCGTCTATAATTTTTTCTACAAGATTTTTATCATAAGTAGCATCTTTAACAGTAATTTTCTTAGTTCTTTCAAAGTCATGGCTCGCAACAACAAAAACAGCAGTATTCTTTTTTGCAAGATGCATTTGTAGTTGAATTTGATATAAATGTTTTTTTTTGATTTTCCCATCATTACCTATGTAATTACGAAACGTTTTTTCAGATGAGGGACATTTAATTTCAATAACGGAATCATCCGTTATATAATCAGGAGATGCTCCTATTATTGGAAATTCTTCTGATAAAAACAGACCTGCTTTTTTATAAGTTTTTTTTGTTTGTTTTTTCAATTCTTCTATTACCAAATTCTCCAATTTTAAACCTCGTTCCATAGCTTTTGTCTGAAACACTTTAGCCCCTAGTATCTTCTCAACCATCATCTTTTTTATGACAATGAGCTACTTCATAGGCTTTAGATGTAGTTACTCGACCATACCTCCTCTTTCCATCCAAAGACTTGATTTACTTTGGTTTCGTGTTTCAATTTCTATAGTTTTAAGAATTTCTGAGACCATACTTGCTTTACAAAAATTTATAAATTCGTAGGTACCTTATCTACAGATGAAATCATAAACTGATGTTTTAGACAATGAAGGGCCGCACTCTTTTTCAAAGGATCATCGATGTGATATCGTGTAACACAGTTTTCTATTTTTCTTTTTTCGCCTCTTTAATATATTTCTCAAAAAACTGAAACGAATCCTTCATTATTAGATAAAGAAGTATTGCTTACAAATCCAAAGTCAGCAATTGTGACAAATTTTTTTGTTGAAGTAGCTCCAGACAAAACAGATTTTTTCCAATAGCAAACTGTATCGGTTGGCTGAGGGTTCTTCACTTCGGCGATATAACCACATTACAAAAGCTATTGCATGCTTACAACCACCCTCAGAAGCTGCACAATCTTCGCACTTTACCTTTACAATATTATGTTCTTTTCATTTATTACACATGAAACTTTATAATTTTTTGCATTTATTTTATGCTCCAAGGTTATTTTGGAATACAGATGACAAATACCACCCTCTCTGCTCAGTTGTACATAGCCAATCGCATTATCACCATAACTCTGTCGAGCTGATCTGAAATACAAAAAGCAAACAACATTTTTAAAACATTTACTTAGATAACATTAATTTATTAAATATATAATAGAAGGCAGGACAATGTTGTCGGTGACAAGAGGGCAGTAAATTCCTTTACCCGGTATAATAACAATAATCGAATCGTTCTTAGTGGTACCAAAAAATGTGGGGGAACATACAATTTATAGGGCCGTTGAGTGTACGAGACGGAAAAGATATTACAGAAACAAAAAAATGATCAATTAATAGGAATTTACGTAAAACTGTATTTAATACAACTAATATTCAGCAGCTAATAATGTTTTACACAAGAATATTTTAGAAAAATATTTGCTCCACTCGCCCTTAAAATGTATGTTTACTGTCCAGATGCCTGTTGTCGGCAAACTTTTAAGATAAGAAAAACCTTTTTTCGGTGTACTATAATACACATAATTGGTTTTATTTTGAAAACACTTTGCAGTTAAGTAATAAAATCATATTTACCTTTGCATTTTAGTTCCCCTCATTTCTGCACTTAAATATTCGTGATTGAAATTAAAATACTCCATAATCATTAGCAAGTCTACCTCCGGAAGATTAGACGAATCTGCTTTAAAAAGCCTCTTTCACACATTTTTTGTTTTTTAAAAGTACAAAGTATAAAAAATATTTGTTTATTTATGCACACATAAATTCTAACACTGACAAAACGGCGGGCGGGCGATGCTCTGTTATCGGTTTAAGCTTAATGACGTCACGCTGGAACGAGTTTCTCTTTCCGTCCGCAGCAACTTTGAGGCTTAATATTTCGAAAACTATCATAGATGAAGGCGTAAAATTTTGTATGGTTGGTTTTTATATAAAATAGATTAAGATAATGTTGAAAAAATTGAAATATAAAATTATCGGAAATGACCCTATTGTCTCTTTTTATAGGTGAAATCTTTCCCTGAAATTATTCAACTTTTGATACTACTGAAGTTGATCGAAGTGAAATTTTTATGTGGGACTACATTGGTGACACCTTTTCGATGGCAGGAAATACACAATAGGTCTCTCGTCAGCTCTGCCAGTGAAGATCCAGGATTTCGACTTGACACCTTTTTCTTGTTTTTTTATTTGTTTTTCATTAATTTTTATGGCCAATTTGGCTTTGCAAATACCTTATAACTAACTACATTTTTTTAAAATGAACAATAAATACTTAATTCTACTACACATATGTTTAAAACTAAATTAAAATTATTTTCTGGAAATGTTCATTTATAAATGTATGCATGATACTGTATTCATTAAACCTTTTATTTCTACTGAACGTTTGCACTCTATTTTTGTACCACTATTTATCTGCATTTTATTTGTATTTTATTTTATTCTAATGAAAACAATTAAAAACCTTTTAAAATAATTTATAATATTGCTAAATGTGATAATATATATATATATATATATATATATATATATATATATATATATATAATTCGTTTTCCGGGCTGCTCCGGGGGGGAAGCCCGGAGGACGTGCAACGCCGGCAGAATCCATCTGCCATCTTCAGGTTCCAACAGATAACTGCTTACTGCGGCTTCTGGTAACTCGAACTCAAAAGTTCGAGTTACCAGAAGCCGCAGTAAGCAGTTATCTGTTAGAACCTGAAGATGGCAGATGAGATTCTGCCGAAACGTCGTTCAGACAACCACGGTCCCTCTCGGGGCCTATCACCTACGCGGGAGTATGCCCGGAAAACGAATTTAACATTCACCACCCGCGAAAACCTGAAAAACAACATATATATATATATATATATATATATATATATATATATATATATATATATATATATATATATATATATATGTATATATATATAACAGAAAGGTAGTCTTGACTGACTAGTTAAAGAAGAAAAGATAATAATTTTGAGGATGCAGTCAAAATGGTAAGATATCTAGGCCGAAGCAAAGAAAACTCTTTGTTACTTGTCAAGCTTTCGGAAAATTTTATTTCCTTCTTCAGGACATCTATAAAGTTAAAATACTTATATAGAAAATAATTACAAAAATTATTTATTAAAAACTATTTACTAACTTGAGGTTATTGTCTATGAAACATCACAGTTTTAAGAAATACAACGCGTCGAATTGAAGAAAAACAAACATTTTCATAAACTTCTATGTTACAAACATTAGTGGAAAATACAATCAAAATGGACGGATGAATTGTTCAAATTGTTTTTCCGTGAACAGGCTTTCCGTTGAGAAATGAATCAACTGCAAGGTTACAATCTATGCTGAGAGTGTTTACTTTCTAAATTCAAACAATGTTGTCAGAAATATAGTTGTCATCGGCGTTTAATTCTCTTTTTTCGAATCCTAATATTGGACCTATGGAATTATCTACATCGAAAGTAATTTTTCTGTTTGTATGTACAATTACTTTAGAGGTGTTAATGTCGATAGTAATCCTGACAACTGCTTCGACGTCTTTCTGAATTATCGCATTCGTCATATAATTTGTAATATCACTGATCCTATAATAGGCTCTGACTCGAAATCAAATCGTGTACTGGTAATTTTCCTCCCATTTAAACGTATTGTTGGTGTTGTCAATGTTAGGAATACTGTTATAAGTTTCAAAATTTGTTAGTCCAATTTCGTAATCTACAGCAACCTCCAAATATAAAGGAGGGTTAAAATTATAACTTAAATTGAAAGATTCTCCGCTAAGAGTGAAAGTAATAGACATACTGATACTTTAAAGGTTTATTAAGAAATGATTAAAATATATTACATAGATTGATTATATAAAAATGCAAGACATAATTGCCCACAAAGTACAGAGTTTGGTTATTGAACTATATTGTAATTGTATTTTACATTATTTGAACCACCGTCACTTAAAAAATATTTTATTAGTTCTTCTGGAGGTCTTAAATTCTCATAACTATCCAAATAAATTATTTCATCCTGTTTCTTAATATATGCTGTCCAATGCATTCTATCTCCACTTTTCTATCTAGATTTACTATTCCACATTCATTTCATTTATTACTTGTTGGTAGATTGTCTTTCATGAACACCTTTCGGAAATATGGAATTTTCAATATTGTTACATATTTTTTCAAATCAATGTTTAAGGTCTGTGAGGCAGCCTTATTATTAGTTTTTTGGATGGATTAATGTACAATCCAAAACCTTTTTTTGTAGGGGCCTAGATAATGTCCTTTTCCTTTAGTTGTTTGTTCCATCGCTTTGTCGTGTCTCTATTGCTCTTCCAGTTGCAGACGATTCGTTTTTGCATCATTCACAGCATTTGCAATACCTGCGTCTTCGGTATTGGTATAACTCTTGTTTTAATACTTTTCCTTGAGCGATTCTTTTTTTAAGCTTCAGTGTACCACCTTTTTTTTAGAATTCTTACACTTTTTCAATCTCATACCTAATTTACTTTTCATCTTCATTATATTTGACACACCAAATGCAGCAATTTTCTCTCCTAACTTTGCAATCAACGCTTTCAAACGATTAGAGGCTACTGCTGCTAATTCTCTATCTGCAATATTTCTTATACTCGTATCTTTGAATTTTGAGTATGCTATATCGTGATTTTTGCAGGCTTCATCGAAAGGGTTTATTCTAAGGTCGCCTCTATCTATTCTTTTTTTGTAGGTTAGTACCAGGACCACAATATTTATAGCCTGAAGTATGGAGCTCAATTAGAAGTTTGTTAATCAATGTGTTCAACAAACCATGACCTTTCTTGGTGGTCTTTCTGCCAATACTAAGAGTGAAGTGTTTTTACGATTTCTCATTTTATACTCTCAGAATGAGCACTTGAAGTTGAATATATATATACATATATATATATATATATATATATATATATATATATATATATATATATATATATATATATATATATATATATATATATATATATATATATATATATATATATATATATATGTATATATATATATATATATATATATATATATATATATATATATATATATATATATATATATATATATATGTATATTATGTAATGTATTTGTTTATTTTCTTTTTATCTTTATATTTATAATTGGTTTTTATAATTGTTAATTGAAGTTTCTTTGCCTCACGTTGAAACATTATTAAATACTATGTTTACTTGTTTAAAATTTATCTTGATTTTAAATTAGAGTAGTTTGTATTTTGATTTTTTTTTTGAGTTAATTTTACTTTTTATTGTTCTATTCTGGCTAACTTGATTTTGAGTTAAAATTTTACCTATAATTATTGAAATGTTTTGTTTTAAACCGACTTATATCCTAAATATGCTATTATTTTCACAATCCTTGTTTCATTTCCATTCTTTCTATATGCATGAATCTTGGTTTTATTAAAATTGTTTTAACGTGTCAATTTTATGTTTTCTTAAATTATGACTCTATACTATTACAAAGCATACCTAAACTTAATTAAAAACCTACAACATGATTGCTATTAACCATTTCTTACTAACTTGTGTCTCTTTACTTTTACTATATTTATTTTCATAACACTTATTTTTCCTTTTAGATGCTGAGGCACCGAAACACTAGGCCCCTGTCCTTCTTACTAGTTTTTATGCATATGACGTAACAACAATGTTCACTGAAGTGGCCTCTTTCACCCCAGCTTGTGTTAATTCACTGTTTTAAGTTTATCACTTCCATACAATGAAAGCATTGTCGAAATGTCCTACGAAGGTTCAATTATATAGCTATATTACCCCAAAAACACTTTTAAACCTACAGTTTTCTACTTATTTATAGTCCTATGGTATGTATCTTTTACACTTATACCTTTACGTTTACTATTTTAGTTCTATTTTATAAACCTTTAACTTTAACTTCTAACATTTTGCTTTTCGCAGAACTTATTTAATTTTATTTTAATGTACTGTTACTTTTGTCACCCTAATTACAACGTTTATTTTAATTTTATTTCATATCTGGTTCTGTACTTTTAACCTTTAAATTTGTATATAACTATGAGGAAGACTGTCTTTTCTCCCTGCTATAAATATAAATTTTTAATTTCACTATTTATCTCTTTTAATAAAACTGAAACATTTAAAGGACTTTTGTACCCTAATCAAAACATTACAATAAATTCTAACATTACATGAGTATAGAAAAACAATATTTTATAAAAATTTTCAATTTTAACTTTTTTATTGAATAAATTAATTCATTCATTGTCAAATAACGTTTTTTTATAAGTGTGGCCACTGCCTATTATGGTAATATATATGCTTCTCAAGTAATTCGTCAGTTTATTATAATTGATCCTAAATGAAGTTTGCTAAGCAAAGAGTTTCCTTACCTATTCCGAACTATGATGAAATTGGTTCCGAACCTGTTTCTCAAAAACAGTTTTATTTGGTGGACATTCAAAACGTGGATTAATTGTGGGAGCATCTAGTTGTGGGAAAACAAATGCAATGTTGTGTATGTTAGAGCATCCCAATAGATTACGTTTCGAGAATATTTACTTATATTCAAAATAATTATATCAACCAAACTATGATTACTTGCGAATTCTGATACGACCTTTGAAGGAAATAGGATATTTTGAGTTTAAAGATGGAGAAGATGTCATACCTCCTGATCAAGATCGAAATAATTCAATAATAATATTTGATGATGTATCTTGTGATCAGAGTATAATAAAAAGCTACTTCTGTTTCGGTCGACATAAAAACACAGATTGTTTTTATTTATGTCAAACATATTCCTCAATAAGTAAACAATTAATTCGCGACAACGCAAATCTAATTATAATATTTCAAAAGGATATAACTAACCTGAAACACATATATGATGACCATGTAATATTGATATGCCATTTCAAGTCTTTAAGGAAATTTGTGCCTCGTGTTGGAAATATAAATATGAATTTGTAGTAATAGATAAAGACTCTCCTCTAAATTCCGGTAGATATAGAAAGGATTTTGATACCTTCATCAATATATAAAAGAAACTTTAGTTTGAAGAGTATTAGTGCTAACAAATCCCTCAAAATGACACATCGGTTAAAAAAAACAGCATTTGGCTGTTGTGAAATGTGAAACCATTGTGACGAACAACGAAAAACTTGAAGAACCAAAATATGAAATTGCAACTACACTATTTTCAAAACACCTACAAAAATCTACAACTCCTCAAGGGACACAATCAAAACTTCTAGTCACACCCACAACCCAACCACAATTTCTGACAGACGAAGATATTTTTGAAACTGCCCCGAAAAGGGAAATAAATCCCACTGATCCCACTGATCAATATTTGGAAGATACAATACGCGACTTTTTGGATTAACTACACAGCCATCATTTCAAGATTATTTAGAATCTTTTGAAGTTCCATTACCAAGGACATATGTTAAAGAAAACATTACGGATACTGAAGGATTATTTAATCATCGTTTTGGTGTTTATCACGACTTAGTAACCGATAAACTTACTATATGGGATTCCGAAATAAACTTTCAAGGTCCTGATTTAATAATTAAGGGAATTCGATTTATAGGAACACCTTGGGCTTATGAATTGTTATTCAAAAAATCCTATCGGACATAAAAAGTCAAATACTGATCAGTATAATGATATTCTCAAACGAACCTACGCCTTGTACCGAAACAATGATTCTACAAAACCACTAAAGTCTGCTACAAAGGAAGTTAAGAATAAATTCAAATTTGTGATCGAACCATATTTTAAGCTGAAATATAGAGCGAGTACTCTTCCCACAATGCACATACGGAGTAATAAAAGAGATACGACTGGTAAAGGTCTAAACTTCAAATGCTGGATTTAAATAATAAACTTATAGAATATTAATATTTCGATGATTATAATGAGTTTGTATCAGTTATTGTGAATTGTTGAAGCTGTTAACCATGCCTATTGACAAACTTGGAGGACATCTCCTTGCTAACCGTATGCAATCTTATTCCACAACATCATCGCTTTTAACTACAACTGCAAATCCTGCTAGTACTATGTCTAGTCTATATCTTATACAAATTCGGGGTGTGGTACAGAAAACATTAGCAAATGCTAGACTTTTATATTTTATGTGTTAGATAACGATACTATAACATACACGTTACCTATTTCAGGTATAATTGAAAGTATAAATTTACTTACGAATATCACAATGTTTTTAAACAATGACGATTATAGTCCAGATAATAAAAACCTCAGTAAAGGAGACAATCTGTCATTTTTACTTCCTACAGTATACCCTAAACCATACTTTTTGTAGAAATTGTACTTCGCTGCGCATTAGTAAAAAATGAGTAATATTAAAGAAGAAGTAGTTAATGAATTACATAAACCCGCTAGAAGATATTTTGAGCTCCCTCAAAGGGGATCTCGTAAAAATGACTCCATATGCTAAAACAAACAAGAGATATAAATATATTTTGGTTGTTATTAATGTATTTTCAAAAGTTTGTTTGGTGTGAACCAGTTAAAACTAAATCCGCTAAAGATGTAACTAACGCAATGAAGAAAATTCTATCGCAACTGAATTCCACACCAAAAAAATTTCAATTCCACACCAAAAAATTTCAAGACGGACATGGGAAAAGAATTTTACAATGAAAATTTTAAAGATTTAATGCAAAAATGGAAAATTACTCATTACAGTACCTACACAAATCTTAAAGCAAGTGTTGTAGAAAGAGTAAATAGAACTTTAAAAAAATAGTATGTGGAAACAGTTTAGTTTGCACAGAAATTATAAATGGTTAAATATTCTACCAGATATAGTGAAACAATACAATGATTCAAAACACAGAACCACTGGGATGAAACTCAAAAATATTACAAAGAATGATGAGAAATATTTACTACAACATATCTACAGCTATCTCAAAATAATCGATCCGCACACACAAAAATTTAGAGAGGATGATTACGTAAGAATAAGCAAGTACCGGGAAGCGTTTTCCAAAGGATATACCCCGAACTGGTCAAACGAAATATTTAAAATTAGAAAAGCAAGGGAAAGCAATGCTACAACTTATTTTTTGGTAGATCATGAAGGTAGTGAAATTAAAGGAGATTTTTACGAACACGAACTTCAGAAAGTCAAGTATTCTGATGTTTACCTCGTAGAAAACGTATTAAGGAGGCAAGGAAACAAGATGTTTGTTAAATGGATGGGGCTTAGTAATAAACAAAATTCATGGATTAATAAAAATGAGACAGTTTAATTATGAATACATAAATGTATACTTTATTTTTGAAATAAAACAATTTTTACATAATATTTTGTTATTTATTATCATTTTCCTATACATATTATTTCTATGATTCACATCTAAAACAGGATTAATAATTAATGCAAGTTGAGCAATCTGTATTTGAAAGCGTAGAAGTAGGCCGAGCAGACGATTATTTCTATCTTACTTCCTCCCTCCGAGATTGATACTTGGACGGGTACACGTCCTGGGTGCAGTAACCTGTAAGTACAACAGCTAGGAATTCCCAATATTTTTTTCCTTGATGACCTATATTTCATAAGAACACTTTGCTGCCACATTCTTCTTTGACGAGTTGAGGATATGTGTAAATAAATTCCATAACCATACTAATATTCTCACTGTTTGGGTTTTCTTCCAGTTAAAGCAAATTTAAAGCATTGCTGATGATATCACCATTATTATTTTGTAGTACATTTTGCAGAATTTTTAAATAATTTCCAAATTGCTGCCTTTTCAATATATCGATTCGGTATGATATCAGGGGCAAGAAATCCCACAGAGTACAAATTGTGTCATAAGCTAGATACACATACGAGTTATCTTTTGAAATTTTAACTACCTTACAATAAGGTAGTTGTTTAAACTCCAACGAAGACTTTCCAGCGTCTACAGACTCATAGCTGTTGTTGGTATACAAATAATTGGTTATTATTCTTTGATATGATAAAAAGTTTTTTCCACTCACATTCATTGATAACCAAGTGATCGTTTTTGTTTCCAGTTATTTGAATACATGAAGTAAATTCAAAATCATGAGAAAGATTCGCTGCCACAAATTTAGACTTTGAATTATTCAGATAAAATCTCCTTTCACCCAAACCCACCATAGGTTTCTCCTTAAAGGGATTATCGTTTCACAAAAATTATCACAAATCGACTCATTTTCGGTGTATGGTTTAAAAATGAGTGTGTGTTGGTTGCAACTCGTTGAGTCGCTTTATATAATACCTGTTTAATGGTAGGAGAAATAAGAATCCTGTTAGACAGGTTTCTGAAGCTGTTGATAACTTGTCTAGACAGGTCGAATGTAGTCAATGAACAGGTCAATAAACTCGATAACCGGTTATCCTTGACCTTGAGGTCGTTGACCTGTCATTACCCCCATTAATAACTTGTCAAGACAGGTGAATAACCGGTTATGAACTCGTTGACCTTGAGGTCGTTGATCTGAACACAGCATGCTCCTAAGCTTTCTTATTTACACACTACTGCCCCCTTTCTGACACCAAACAATGGATCCGTATGTTATCATTGGTCTGATGACCGTGACATAGTTCCAGTAAATTTGATTAGGTGATCTCGACTAGGTTGTTGAGTGATAGTTCTGCTAATTTTCCTGTCTGATAGACATACTGATGGGTATTGAGGGGGTGATGATTAAGGATGTTCCCCCTGATATATCCGTCCAGCACCTTCTCCAGACCTTTCAACAGAACAGATGTCAGACTAATTGGTCTAGGCGCTTTTGGGATTGATTCTATCCTACCCATTTTTGGTATATATACTATCTTAACCACCAACCAACTGGATGGGATATAGTTCCATACCAGACTAACTCTGAATAATTTAATGAGGAATGGGAGCAGCATTTCGAATCCATTTTATAGTAGAGCTGAAAAAACTCCGTCCTCTCCTGGCGATTTCAATAGTTGGAAGGATTTGATGGCCCACTCAATTGCCGGTAGTGTGATTCACTTTTTTAACTGTCAGCCAGTCATTTTTATCAGGCCGTTTTAATCGTTCTTCTGATAGTGGCAGCTGTTGGTCATCCGGATTCAAGCATCCTGGGAAGTGTATTTGTGCTAGGAGGTCCGTATATGAGCCATCCGGTCCCCTTAATAAACCGAATTCCCACGTCGACTCTCTGAAAGAATTTTGTGGATTCTAGTACTGCGAGGTATGTCAGTTATGCTCTCACAGAATTCAAAATCTCTTTTTTCACTTTCATTATTTCTTTGTTATAATCCGTTAGAGCGAATCTATGTTGGTCCCAGTCGCCCGAAGCTTTAGCTCGATTAAAGAGGCGTCGAACTTCCTTTCTCATTTTATCCAAATTCTTGTTCCACCAAGACGGGCCTCAATTGTCCTTTTTTTGTCTTCAGTGGACAGTTTTCGTTGTAAGCTGAGACAATTGCATTTCGGATCTGTTCCGCTGCAATTTCAGTTTCATCACGATTCCTGATTGTGGTGTTAGTGGATTTGAAACTCGAGGGAGTGTTTGTACCCTTCCCAGTCTGTACACTTCGAATATCGATATGTCACCAAGGTCTTCCACCAGCTTCTATATTGAATAGAATATGTTTGTGATCTGAACATGAGGGTTCAGAAGGTACCTTCCAATCGGTGTTGGACAAGTAGTTTGAGCTGATTTTGACATCTAATACCTCGTTCCTATTTCTGATGACAAAGGTTGGTTCGGAGCCAATGTTATTCACAGTTAGTCCTTCACCTAATAAATATTCAAAATGCGACTCACCTCTTTGGTTAATGTATGTACTTCCCCACGCTGTATGGTGGGCACTCGCATCACATCCAATAACCAGGTGGATATTGTTCCTTTTGCTGTAAGCGGTTAAATCCCGCACTGCAGCTGAAGGAGGTTGATCTGCAACTCTATCACCCGGGAAGTAGGCCGAGCAGACGATTATTTCCATCTTGCTTCCTCCCTCCGAGATAGATACTTGGACGGGTACAACGTCCTGGGTACAGTAACCTGTAAGTACAAAATAGGTAATGTTATTTCTGATCAAGATACAGGCTCTGGGTCTTTCATCAGAGCTGATCTCTATTACCGTGCCAGAAGTATTTCCCAGGCCGCTTACTCGATCTGTGTTACTTGTCCAGGTATCGATCTCGGAGGGGGGAAGGCAAGATGGATATAATCGTCTGCTCAGCCTACTTTCCGGGTGATAGAAATGCGAGACCAGCCTCCTCCAGCTGTAGTGCGGGATTTAATCGCCACAGCAAGAGGAACAAATCCACCTGGTTATTGGATGTGGACGCGAATTCCCACCATACAGCGTGGGGAAGCACGAACATTAACCAAAGAGGTGAGTCACTTTTTGAATATTTATTAGGTGAAGGACTAACTGTGAATAACATTGGTTCCGAACCAACCTTTGTCACAGAAATAGGAAGGAGGTATTAGATATTACAATCAGCTCAAACTACTTGAGCAACAAGATATCCGATTGGAAAGTATCTTCTGAACCCTCGTGTTCAGATCATAAACATATTCTATTCAATATAGAAGCTGGTCCAAGACCTGTGGTGACATATCGGGATCCGAAGTGCACGGACTGGGAAGGGTATAAATATTCCCTCCAGTCTCACCTTCAATCCGGGCTATCACCACAATCAGGAATCGTGATGAGACTAAAATTGCGGCGGAACAGATCCGCAACGCGATGGTCTCAGCATATAACGAAAACTGTCCACTGAAGACAAAAAGGGATAATAGAGGCACGGCTTGGTGGAACAAAAAATTTGGATAAAATGAGAAAAGGAAGTTCGACGCCTCTTTAATCGAGCTAAAGCTTGACTGGGACCAATATAGATCCGCTCTAACGGACTATAACAAAGAAATAAGGACAGCAAAAAGGGGGATCTTGGAGGAAATTCTGTGAGAGTATAACTGACCTACCTCACAGTACTAGAATCCACAAGATTCTTTCAGAGAGCCGACAAGGGAATTCGGTTCGTTAAGGCGGCCGGATGGCTCATATATGGACTCTGGAAAGGAAACCTTACAGCTCCTAGCACAAAACCACTTCCCAGGGTGCTTGAATGCGGATGACCAACAGCCGTCACCGTCAGAAGGCCGATTAAAACGACCTGATAAAATGATTGGCTGACGGCTAAAAAGGTGATCACAATACCGGCAATTGAGTGGGCCATCGGATCATTCCAACCATTCAAATCGCCAGGAGAGGATGGAGTTTTTCCAGCTCTACTACAAAATGGACTGGAAATATTGCTCCCACTCCTCATTAAACTATTCAGAGCTAGTCTGGTATGGAACTATATCCCATCCAGTTGGTCGGCGGTCAAGGTAGTATATATACCAAAAATGGGTAGGAAAGAACCAAGGCCCTAAATCGCTTAGACCAATTAGCCTGACATCTTTTCTGTTGAAAGGCCTGGAGAAGGTGCTGGACGGATATATCAGGGGAACATCCTGAATCATCACCCCCCTCAATATCCATCAGTACGCCTATCAGACAGGAAAATCAACAGAACTAGCACTCAAAACCTAGTCGAGAAGATTACCCAATCCCTTCAAATGAAGGAAATTGCGGTGGGAGCCTTTCTCGACATTGAAGGAGCATTTAATAATGCACTGCCCGACTCCTTATATGCAGCAGTGGCTGCCAGAGGAATTGAGCCTACTATAGGCGACTGGATACGTGCTATGCTATCAAACAGAACCATACCAACGTCTCTACAGGGAGAAACAGTTAGGTTTAGAGCCACGAGAGGGTGCCCGCAGGGTGGGGTTCTCTCCCCCCTTTGTGGTCACTTCTTGTGGACGACCTACTGGCTATTCTCACACTGTGGGAGGTTGAGGTTCTAGCATATGCAGATGATCTAGTCATACTAGTCAGAGGAAACTCTGAAGGAGTAATATCAAATACCCTTCAAGAGACTCTGGATGCAGTGAGTAACTGGTGCGACGGGGAACAGATGTCTGTAAACCCTCAAAAAACAGTAATAGTACCATTCACCCGGAAAAGGAAGCTGGAGGACTTAAGACCTCCCACTTTAATGGGTGAAACTGTTCCATTTGCGGAGGAGGTGAAATATCTAGGAATCACTCTGGATAAATCACTTAATTGGAACTCCCATCTGGAAAAGGTAATCCACAAAGCAAAGCTGTCCTATGGACATGCCGTCGTATTTGTGGCAAATCCTGGGGCATGGGTCCCCAACAAATTTACTGGATCTATATCACGGTCATCAGACCAATGATAACATACGGATCCATTGTTTGGTGGCCGAAAAGGATTACAACGGACGGCCAAATCCAAACTCTCTGGACTGCAGAGATTAGCATGCATGACCGTAACGGGAGCAATTAGCACCACACCGTCAGCTGCAATGGAAATCCTCCTGGATTTACCCCCTCTTCATATATTCTGGAGAGAGAGGCCAGGTGGGCAACCTACAGATTGCAACAAGCGGCCATTAATATGCCGCAGACTAGTATCATGGAGCGGAACAGGTTGTTGGATGACATAGAGAATCACAGCATCCTGGGAATGCCCTCGGATACTATGCCTACTATGATCAACTACGAGCTGACCTTCAACATTCTTTCTCCAGAAAGAGATGAGTGGGATCGGAATAAAGCCGACCTACTGAAGGCAGACAGTTGTTGGTTTACAGACGGCTCCAAAACTCCCGAGGGAACAGGAGCCGGAGTACACAGCTACAGACCAAGGGTGAGGATAGTCTCAAACCTAGGTACTTATGAACTGTTTTTCAGGCTGAGGTTCATGCCATTGAACCGTGTGACGAAGGCTGGAATATATGCATCTTACACGCAGATCAATAAAAATTTTCTCAGATAGCCAAGCAGCTATAAAAGCTCTTGGCTCTACCGGTGCAACTCCAAAACGGTATGGAATTGTCAGAAAGCTCTAAATCATTTGGGCAAGAACAACAAAGTGACTCTGGTCTGGATACCCGGCCACTCTGGTATGGAAGGTAACGAAATAGCGGACTCCTTAGCCAGAGAAGGAGCGGGATCACGATTCATCGGACCAGAACCAATACTTGGCATATCTTCAAGTACGGCCAAGATGGCTATCTCAACCTGGGCTGAAAGGCAAACTCTCCAGTATTGGCAAGAGTTACCAGGATTAGTTCATTCGAAGGCGTTCATAAAATACCCTTTGAAATCGAGAACTAAGAAACTTTTAGAGTTAAACAGGATAAACCTGAAAACTCTAACAGGCCTATATACCGGGCACTGCCGACTAAACTATCATCTGCATAAACTCGGCCTAGCGGAAAACGCCGAGTGCCGTCTATGCCTGGAGGATGATGAGAAGGCAGACCACATCTTATGCAGCTGTCCCGCTGTGGAGAGGATCCGATTCTCAATATTTGGCAAAGGGCAACTGCTGCCAGAGGATCTGGACACATTCTCACCCAATAAAGTTATCAGTTTCATTAAGAGACTGAACTTATTGGGTGAAATATAATTAGGCGTGAGCCACAATAGGCCTGCTGATGGCCGCAGTGGAGGGTCTACTGAGACCCACTCACAACAAACCTAACCTAACCTAACCTACTTGTCCAGGGTTCCTGGAGGAGTGATGTCGATTTGCTCTTCCTTAAATCTTTGGCGAGGACATATGTGGCAGCCCTGGCTTTTTGCAGATTCGCCTGTAGACACCTAATATAAGATGTCATTGGATAGTCGATAGGGATTAGGGATAAGGGTACCAAGGTTGTGAATGTGTTGAAAAACGATTGAGTTAGGTTGGGTTAGGTAGGGTTAGTTTTTAGGTTTAAATGGAAATTAGGAAGTGGAATTTTTCTCCTCCTCCCGGAAGGTGAATGTTCCTCACTCTTCCTGGAGATGGTTTTGTCTGGGTTAGGTTTCCCTGCCGTTCACTTCTTCAAAGATGGTTTAGTTCTACTCTTCTTCAGATGGGGTTTATTCAGGAAGGATTTTCCTTTCCCAGATGTTCTCTGCTAAGGCTGTTCTCTCCTCTTGGGAAGCGATTGTAGTTCGCTATTCCCTGAGGGCTTTCCTGCCACTGCTTTCTTGTCTTGAGGAGTCTTTCGTCATCAGATTTTATTGTAAAAATCTACACTGTTTTTTATTTATTAAACTTAAAATACCTCGATCAGGCTCCTACGGACGTAGGCTGTCTAAAAATAAAAAATTAAGCGTTTATGCTAAAAGAACATCATCGTCTGAGACATCCTAAGGAATCAACTTGCATACTTAGGAATCATTTTTCAAAATTATTTTTTCGCGAGGTTAGGTTTGTTAACATAGAGTCTCGACCTCGGTTTTATTTTAGAAAATTTAACTTATTTCAAATTCAAAGCTTCAGTTGACACAAAATTCTTTTTTTCAACAAAATTTGGCTAGTTCAAGTTTACAAGGTGATTACTAGGCTGCCAGAGAAGTTTCAGAATTTATTAAAAATTTTTGAGTTTTAAGGATCGATAACCAAAATTTCATAACAAATAAATTTCATCCAAATCCATTTGTTAGTCCATCAGGACATCGAAAATCTAATTTTTAAATTTTCAATAATAATCGACTTGGTCCTTTGAAAATAAATGTTCAAATTTATTTTCATTTCAACATAATTGCATTCAGCATAAAAAGATACACTGCTCAAACATATTTTTCTCGAATCCGACTTTTTTTAATATAAATTTTAATAAAAAAAATTTTCTTCGTTTTACAAATTGTCCAGTATTAAGAAAAGTTATGCGCAGGCTAGTAGTAACCGAATTGTAGGTCAACTTGCCATCCAGTCTGCTGAATTACATTTTTTTCAAAAAAAAAAAAAAAAGAATTTTTCAATTCGCCCAAATACAAACGAAATACAGGGATGTGTCTGCTCAAAGTGGAACACGCCGTAAAATGTGGAAGACAAAATATTGTTTTTTATAAACCTGTGTTCTGTCTGATTTTGGATTTCTGATCATAAAAAGACACTAAAAAAATTAAAGTATGTTTTCATTTATTTAAAAAAAATAGGTACACCATAAGAACCAAATAAATACCAAAATTATTTTTATACATTTTATTTTGGTATTTTCTGAATAAAACGTTTTACTTATGCAGTCGATTTTGCTTAAGAACTCAATAAAAATGGAAAGATTTAATGCGTTTGTTAGAGCAGCAGTCAGAAATCTCTCTGACTGCTATTTAAAAAACCTAATACAGCATCTCTACAACATTACAAAACCATTGAAATTTAACCCTAATATTTTCATATGAGCTACATCCTAATATTTTCATATAAGCTCCAACCTATGTATTGTTACTATAAAAACCTTTTCCGTAAAACTAACCTCAAAATCATGATATTTCAAGAACCAATACGTATTAGTCCATCTAAACGAGGACTAAAATTTTCCAATAAGTAATATTTATTCTTGAGAATTTAATGTTCACCGTAATAATAAACATTATTGGTTATTTATTTTATCTGTTAGTATTCATTAATCTAAACAATAAACAAGAACCTATGTACATAATAATCTACAACTGTCATTTTATTGGTTATTTTCCAATAATTGAAAAGTTACTGTCACAGTTTTATTTTTATCTAATGGTTTTGCATATATTTTACAAACATTTTACAAACAAAAAAGGGCATATTAATCAGTAAGATAAATTTCTTTAATTTAAAATTTATTATTGATGAACCTGACGCCAGGCATACACACATATCAGCTGGTTAATTATTAACGATTTAGACAACCAGATATACATACATATGTCAGTTGGTTAATTATGCCTTGGCTAAGGTAATAATGATCTTTCGCTATAAATAAATAATAATTCGATTATAAAGCTTTAATACAGTTTATTTACCACTATTTTTAACAAGTCTAGATGATTTATTTTTGATAATTTCATGGCAGGTGACACCTCGTTTTCATGCATACCTGATATCATAAAATGTGTAATTAGATCAATAAATAATCATTAATAGTTATGTCTTACCGTCACTAGTAATCTTGTCTATTATGTTTAATCCGAATAGTTTTGAAGAGCTCCACCTATAATGAAACTTATTTTTATTATTAAGAGAAAAGAATAGTATGATTTTATTAACATTTTCTATACTTAAAAGGAATTAATATACTCAGGGCATAGGATTAGTAATAGAGTATTTAAATATAGCACATACCTTATGCATTTCACGGCAAATTCCTTTATTATAACGAAAATCGGGAAAATATTTTATCGGCTGTCATTTTAGTAAGTAATACGGTAATTTTAATAAATTTGAATGTAGGAGTTAAATTAGTTGACATAGGCGCGCGCATTAATTTAACTTAATTGTTATTCTTCTAAAAATCATATCTCATCCATTGAATAATTGCAACAAATTGCCCCAAATACACAATTTATATCTCTGTATCTCCGATTAGTCTTATTATTCATTTCTTAGTTTTGATATTTATTTGCCTGTTTCTTCCTAGGTGTGAGCCTTTTCTATTTTTACATATTTGTTGAATATTGTAGTAGTTCTTTAAATTTCAAATAGTTTCTTGTTTCAATTCTGGAATACTTGACTAACTTTTTCTTGTGATGTTGAAGGATAGTGGTCGCCATTTTCTGGGTAATTAGAAATCTGTTTTGAAAATAATCCTATGGGGATATATCCATTTTACTACCGGATTCTTTGATTTTCATAGTTTTGTTTTAAGTTTTAATGAAAATCTGGCCTTTTTCGAGATTTAACCGTCTACTACTATGTTCACCACGTTTTTTTTATTCCGGAGTCTATTCTCACCATTTGTCTCAATTTGTTTTATTGTAACTATGAAATTTGTTAATGATTGATTATTATTGTGAAAATTGCAACTACCCACGAGAGGTAATTACAAATAAAGAAAAAGGTATAGTTCTCCATTTACTTAGTCCTTTTTTATGAACATTTTAGGGTGCAAGTACCAGGTCGAATTGCAAATAGTAGGTCGAATACCCAATGGCAGGTTTAATTAAAATGCAAGTACCAGGTCGAATACACAACACGTTAAATTTAAATCACAGTACCAGGTCGAATTTAAATATCAGTAACAGAACCCGTCGAATTTAAATCCAAGAGGTTGAATTCAAAGTCCTGTACCGGATTGAGTTTTTAAGTACCAATCCGAAGTACCAGGTTAAAATCAAGAGCAGGTACCAGGTTGAATGCAAATTCGGCTACTAGGTCACTCAAATTATTTCTAAATAATTGTGTTCCAAAAGGATATACCTCAAAGTGCTATTTTATCTCTTTTACATACTTCTTTTTTTTGTATGCAAGTTATTGACATATAGTGCCAATTAAATTGAAATAATATCTTAAAAGATATAGTATGTAGATTATCTAGTGTAATAATAATATATATTTTGCTAATTTTAAGTATATAACAACCGCAAATTTATTTTGTTTAATTCAGCTGACTCATCTAGGGCTCAAATCGATTCAATACTTTACCTTGGCTGTATTTTATTTTAAAAATGCTCTTTATTTTGATTAATTATACTCCAGAGTGCATCTCTGCTTGCAAAAATAATATTTACTGACGAAAGTAATTTCAAAATGTATATTCAAAATTTTAAGTGAGCAAGCAAACAGTTTTTTTAACAGGAACACTAATTAACTACCCTACCCTAGCTAACTTATCTACAAATCCCTTTCTACTAGATTTATTTGTTTGCTGTGCCAAACTAATCACTAAGTGTGAGTTACCATCAACGTCAAATATGGGTATCTAATACAAATTATTAAATAACTTTTTTTTTTTGAAAATATAAGGAAATTCATAAGTTTATTCACACTTTTGTGAAATTAAAAGTTTATTGTTATATAACTCACTAGTCCTGACTGGATATTGTTATGGTTAATTTCCTTTTCTGGATCTTCAGAATAAGGTGTTGAAAACTGCGTCTGATTATTTTCTTCCAGTATACTAATTATATTTACGTTTTCTCTCCTTCTAGTTTAAAATTTCCTTCCCTTCCATACAAATTCATTTTGATATACTCCTTTTGTTTCCCTATTCCAGCGACCTCAATTTATCAATTTTTTGTTTTTGTTTTCTTCTGACTTGTCTAACCTTTATTTTATTTATTTCATCTGGACGCCTCTATCTTTTTAAATAAACCTAGATACTTCTTTTAACTTTTCTCAAAATTCTCCTCCAACTTTTTTTCCGTCAATGTCTAATTAATTCATTCTCTTTTTTTTCCCCTCACATACTTGATATCGACATTTTTATGGTTTCTACTTTTAGGTATTTTTATGATTTTTAGTAAGCGTGTCTTAAACTTCCTTTCTTTTCGTGAGGTTAGTTTTCTTAAAGTTCCAAACATTTTACTGTAACTAATAATATAATCAATTCTGTTTCCTATTAATGCATATCCATCACAGAAGTTCCTTGCACTAGGCTTTGCACTGCACTAATTATAAGACTTTTTAACACTTTGTTCTTGTTATCCTGATCTATTTACGCTTAATAATTGTTACATTTGCCATATTTTATATATTATGCTTTGCAAAGGTTTTAAGACTATTTACATATTTTAAGATAAACTGTCTGTTTTCATTGAGTTCTCTTTTAAAGTGTTTATGAAAACATTTCCATTATGCAAACAGATCCTTACCCAATGTTTTACTATATTGTAAACAAAAGATTTCTTAAGATTTTCTCCTACTTATTCTCAATATTCTTATTATATATGGGTTTATTAAAATACATGTTATATCCCCCTTAGATAATAAGTTTAAAGAGTAGCCTCGAAATTTCTCGACTTTTCAAAATGAAAGAGAAAATCCGAAATTTGTCTCGATTCCATTCAATCCTCGATTCACCCGTGGTATTGATAAGATTTTTAAAGATGTAGGTATGACAGTGGTTCGTTCACCGGGAAACAAACTACAACAACTTTTAGGCAATCCAAAAGACAAAATTGAAACGAATGAAAAGTCGGGGATTTACGAAATTAGCTGTAAGGACTGTAACCAAAAATATGTTGGACAGACTAGACCATCAATTAAAATTAGATTCAAAGAGCATATGGCCCATCTCAAATATGGTAGAACAGATGTCTAGTGTAGCCCAACATGCGTTTGAGAACAACCATTAAATAGATATTAGCAATTTAAAATTAATTAGGAATGTAACAAATACTAGACAGCTGGATGCATTTGAAAGCTTGGAAATCATAAAGTGTAAAAAAATAGTATGAATAGTGACAATAGTTTAGGTATAAATAGGGTGGATTATTACCATAAGTTTAGCTTTAATCTTCTCCAGATGATGCCAACTTAGTTGGCGAAACGCGAGTCGAGTACATTATATAGTGTTGTGGTGTTTCGTAAAACTACGTCAGTGTTAGATAATATGCCTAAAATTTGTACATATTTTTTTATTCATACTTATCTTTTAAAACTATATGTATTTTAATTATTGTTTGTCGTAACATTATATGGATATGTATATATGGATATGTATATATATATATATATATATATATATATATATATATATATATATATATATATATATATATATATATATATATATTTTTTTATATATTTTATGTGATGTGATATTTTGTTTTTAATAAAAATGTTGTTTGTTATATTTATTTTATTATTTTGAGACTCTTTATTATTTTTACCTCTCCTCTCAGGGTTCGGGCAGGTTCCTGGCGATCAAACTGAAAATATAATGTTACAGCCCAATTTCAAATAAAACACACCTTCACAGATTGCAAACAAAAGAATTTATTTTCAAAATTTCCGATATGGTTTAGGAAACGTAAATGTCTTAAAATTAAAATGAAATGGCCTTTATTTATGATCAGATCAGTTATTATTATAGCTGCTATTAAGTCGTCGAGTACCTAGGATTTATTGTGGTTGTACTTACGGCGATTTCTTGTACTTCACGTTATCGCAATCTCTGTCGAATTACGCTTCTGCTTATTGTTGCTCAGTGCTTTTCGATCCTTCCTCCGTGGCAAATTTCAGGTTCATCAAACTTCAGTAACAATGGCTGCACGGTTCACTGGATTTGTACTTTCGTAGCACGACACTATATTTATTTAATAATCAGCAAACTTTTATTTAAGGTACGTATTTACCTTTACTAATTTACTCAAATCACATTTACTATTCTATACAAAACTTCTTGGTTATTGCAACTAGAAATTTCTCTTCTATTCCACTAGGAATTATTTTATGATATTCATAAAATTTAATTTTTGTTGTTTTAGGTTTAGAAACCCTGTTTTAATAATTTGGAGCTTGAGTATGGACTTCCTTTGAAAATATAAATTTACAATTTTTAGGTTAGGAAACTTCTTATAAAATTTCAATGCTCTTGCTTTCAGCTTTCTATCCATACTAATTCTTAAATATGACCTTTTTATTGGCCTAATCTGACGTTTCCTCCAAAAATCATGACACTTGATTTTTGAAATTTTAAATATGAAAATTTAATTTTCTTTTTATTTCATTATTATACCTTATGGATCTAATTTTATTATTGAATAAAGATATAGAGATGATTAGCTTTATTTTGATATGCCATACTATGACCTTTTGTGAATATTTAGAAAATTACAATTGCAACAATTTTTAACAAATTCTCTTATATAACTAATTACAATCATCTAAACCACATACCAGAGATTACTTTAATACCTAATGAACAAATCAACACCATAATTGCATGTCTAAATACATTTAAAACATTATTTTACTTTGCCTTTCGTTTTAGGACTTCGTTAAACCTCATTGGCTGGAAACTTTTCAAATACAACAAATTACTTAAAACTAACTGACTGGAAGCAATAAATAGATGCTATTCTTCTGACATAGCTATAAAAAGTTCAACAAATGGTTTTTATTTTAGAAAAAACTTCATATTTGTCAAAGTTATGTACCTCCTTGGACATAATTTACACATACACCTTTTAAATGTCCTTACATTTTGATGCTATATCGTTGTACTAGCTCACAAGGTGAGTCTCTTTCACTTTTGTAAAGTTTTAAAGTTAGACGATGCACTTACTTCGTAGAAATGATTGAAAACTCAGATATCGTAGAGTTTACGCTACCCAAATTATGAAAATAGTTTATAGCACTTTTTTTTTTTGTTAATGATATTTGTCTTTAACAAAAGTTCATAATTTTAATTAATAACAATACAATTTTATTTTTTTTCAGGTTATCCAAAGGTTTTGGTACCTAAGATCAATAATGTTCTGGCTCTGGTTGCCATGCTATACACAATAGTCCTTCTGATGCTTATTCTATATAGAAACAATGTTTTATACCATAACATAATAACATACAGTTCATTTACCACACGGTAGGTGTTTATATCAAACGTTTAACAACATTTATTACAAATTTTACCTATTTGATATGCATAAAGTTAACGTAAGTGTCTCTCATTGAAACTGGGCTCTCATACCGCTCAAAATTATCATTTTAATTTAAATTATAGAGTCTTTCTTTGCTTTAGTATTGGCAAAATATCCCTATTACTTTCTTTTTATTATTTAAACATAATTTTATTCTTATGTACTCTGTATATTATACAGGGTGTGGTTTAATCATCGTAATATATATATATATATATATATATATATATATATATATATATATATATATATATATATATATATATATATATATATATATATATATATATATATATATATATATACATCCGGGTGAGTCACGGCTTGCGTCTCGATATCTCCTAAAATATTTGGAATAGAAAATTGAAATTTCGAGGGCTTATTATACGACTAAATGCCATCTTTTCAATAAAAAATCAAGTTTGGTGCACATCCGGTTTGACCGGAAATGCCCACAACTTTCGATTTTTAAATGAAACACCCTATATATTTTTACATTTTTGGAATCTAGAGGAAATTTTGAATACAATACATCCATTTTGGTCACTTTTTGATAAACATTAAAATTTTTATTAAAAAATTTATTTCTGAATCCAGAGTGCTGTGGTGCCCAAAATATATTTTAGTTTGTGTGCTACGTTACTATAAAATAAAAAAGAGCAATATGATTGCATTACTTAATTGTCTAGAGGCGTTTATAATTTTTAAATGTGATTTTTACCCACTAACTCGGTTTTTTTAAATGGGAAGTTAATCGTTCACCAACATTTTTAAATGCCCCATTTTCATACGAATCTAATGATACCAAAATTTTGAAAATCCGCTCAGAAATATTTGAGATTTCAGCCAAAATACAAGGCAACCAAGCTTTTAGAAACATGCGGCTAATAGATTAGTGGGCTTTGGAAACTAAAATGACACATTTCTGTTTAAAATCTGGTAACCTAGTAACATTGGAAAAATCATAGTAACGTAGTACACAAACTAAAATATATTTTGGGCACCACAGCACTCTGGATTCAGAAATAGATTTTTTAATAAAATTTTTAATGTTTATCAAAAAGTGACCAAAATGGATGTATTGTATTCAAAATTTCCTCTAGATTCCAAAAAATGTAAAAATATATAGGGTGTTTCATTTAAAAATCGAAAGTTGTGGGCATTTCTGGTCAAACCGGATGTGCACCAAATTGATTTTTTATTGAAAAGATGGCATTTTTAGTCGTATAATAAGCCCCTCGAAATTTCAATTTTCTATTCCAAATACTTTAGGAGATATCGGGGCGAGCGCAATTCGTGACTCACCCGGTATATGTATATATGTATATGTATATATATATATATGTATATATATATATATATATATATATATATATATATATATATATATATATATATATATATATATATATGTATATATATATATATATATATATATATATATATATATATATATATATATATATATATATATGTATATATATATATATATATATATATATATATATATATGTATATATATATATATATATATATATATATATATATATATATATATATATATATATATATATATATATATATATATATATATATATATATATATATATATATATATATATATATATATATATATATATATATATATATATATATATATATATATATATATATATATATATATATATATATATATATATATATATATATATATGTATTGTCGCGTTTAATATTTTAATACTAATACTTACGTTTATAATTTCTTTTTTTTTTTTTTTAACTCGCTCGAATAAGTAAACTCTCTCTTAGCAGGGTTTGTAGTTAGGTTCCGTAGTCAACATGAGGTGGCTTTCTAGACGTAAATTATAATATGTACTTCCAGGCAAATGATAGACCAAATTCAACTATAGTTATCCAAACTTATTTAATTTTCCAATAAATTAGCCTAAAATGTCCTACCTAACTTAAAATTATTCCTGTCTAATTTCTTTTTAATTATTTAACAAATTAAATACCACCTTATGTGACAAATATTACACCTCCGTTACATTAAAAGAGCATAAAGTTTATACTTGCAATCGAAAATAAGTTTATTAGCACTTACAAAATATCATTGTCTAATTCACCATGTGTCACGTTTAAAGTTTCTGCGCTGGATTATTGCTCAGGTAAACCAAACACCCCTATTTATTTATTTCCTTTCTATCCGCTCTCTAAAACTGCTTGCTGCTGCAAATTTCTAATCTCTTTTTCCATATTAACATTTCTCCTCTGTCAAACCGCTTTATATCATCACAAATTGCCAAACCAACTCCCAAAACTCAATTTTAACCTATCTCCTCCGCTTCAGGACAGGACGGAATAAAAAAACCGTTCTAAACAATCTCTCGGCAATTTTCTTCTATAACTCACTTCCTTCTAAATTGAGAATTTTTTAATTGTCAGTTTTCTTTCTGTCACTCCAACGCATCCTATTTTTTTTATCTTCAAATTTCATATGTATTTATTATAATTATATTGGCTCTAAACCTTTACTATTCTTTATCTTTTTTAATTATGTCCTTCTTAAATTTTATTCTGCTTCTTTTGGTGTTGGTTTGATTCCATTCGGTTCATTTTATTTTAATTTAGCTTTTGTCCGACACCAAACAATGTTTTTACATTTTTTTTAAACACACAAATTTTTACATATACACAATTTATTTATTTATTTATTTATCTTTTTTAATAGAATAATACCTATTCGTTGAATTCAGCCCGTATCTATCCTGAAAGTATGGTAATATGTCTAACTCTGATGTTTTATCCAAGAGACAATTTTTTTTTTAATAGTTTATATATCTCCAGCCCTTCAAATTGCATTAATTTCTACAGGCATAGTATTATTTTATAATAATTATATCAGTAAACTAAAATATATGACATTTCCTCTAGATAATTTATAGAAAATTTGTTTACTACTTTCTGTAAACTTATCTACCCTTACATAGATTTTAGTTTAACTTTATTTGTTATCGTGTATGGATATATAAGATTAATGTGAAATTTTCCCTTAATAATTTTTTTTATTGTCAAATAACTCGTACGTGTTTTCACCTAATATTTTTGATATTTCATATGGCCCCTCATATGGCAATTGTAATTTTGCACATAAATTCTTTTTATAATTAGCAATTCTTAAACTTTTAATTATTACTAAATCACCTAATTTAAATGTTGTCCTTTTCTTAATTTTATGATTTGCTTTCTGCTTATATTTACATGCCGCTTTATATATTCTTTCTTTTGCTAAACCATGTAATTTGTCTATATTCAGTTTCTATTTTCTATTTCCTCAAGGACGTTCATTAACAAAATAGGTGATATATGCGTTATAGTGTTCGGTACATTATTTATATAATATTCGATCTGCCCGATGTAATTTTCCCATAATTCATGCCTTTCATGCACATATAGCCTTAACATTTTTATAACTTCTTGATTGTATCTCTCAACCGGATTTCCATTTGGGTGTCTTATTGACGTAAATATTAATTTCATATCATTTTCATGGCAAAAAATTTTAAATCTACTATTGTCAAAGTATGTAGCATTATCTGTTAATATTTTATTAGGCTTCCCAACCTCTTTGGAGTATTCATTTAAAAAAATTATTGTGTTATTACATCTTTGACATGGATAGAGTTTTATAAATTTTGAGAACAGATCTACTATTACTAGAATATGTTTATTTTTATTTTTGCTCGGTATTAAATTTGATATGTAATCTATAGCAATTATTTCTAACGGACTTTTGACTATTATACTTTCAATAGTATTCTGATTAACATGATTTTTATATTTTGTCATACAACATTTTTCACAATTATTTATGTATGTTTTTGCAATAGTCATATCATTTTGAGCATAGTAGTTTTCCCTAAAAATTTTCCATGTTTTCTTTATTCCAATATGTCCGAATTTAATGTGTAAATCGCTCATTATTTTTTTCGTTAAACTTGTATCTAAAACATATACCTCTTGTTCCTCAAACATTTTAATTATAAAACCCTCTTTAATCATATACCCTATAATTTTGTATTTCTAATTTTTCCCTCAAATTAACTAATTTTTCTTGACTTTCTTTTACCTCAGTTTCTGAATACATTCTCTCTAAACTATTAAACTTATTCATTGCTACTAAAAATGTGTTTGGTTTTATTGTTTTATTTTCATTTATTCTGCTTAAAACATCTGCCGTTATATTTGTTGTCCCCGGTATATGTCGAATACTAAACTGATACTCCTGTAACAATAATGACCATCTATAAATTCTATTATTAGTAAATCTATTATTCATTAAGTATTGCAAAGCTGCATGATCCGTTTCTACTATGAATTGGTTGCCTGTTAGATAATATTTTAACTTATTTATTGCATGACATAGACCTAACATTACTTTTTCTGGAGTTGAATAACGTGTTTCATAACCTTTTAAAATTCTTGATACAATACATATTGGCACTTCCACACCATTTTGAATTTGAACTAACTCTCCTGATATTCCATAATCTGAAGCATCAGTACGCAGTATAAAAGTTTTGCTGTAATCTGGATTATGCAACAATAAATTTCTATGAAAACTATTTTTCAATTCCTGAAATGCTTTATCCCTATTTTCATCCCATTTCCACCTAACTCCCTTTCTAAGCAGTTCAATTAAAGGCGCTTGTTTATCTGACAAATTTGGTATAAACCGCTTATAGTAATTTAAAATTCCCAGAAAACCCCTTAATGTTCTTAAATTTTTTTGTCGTGGATAGTTTTTAATATTATCAAGCCTATTTTGATTAATATTTATCCCCTCATCATTAATAATATACTCTAAGTATTCTATTTCCTTTTGAAAAAATTTACATTTATCTAAGTTTAGTTTTAAACCCGCTTCATCTAACACTTTCAAAATAATTCTAATGTGTTCATAATGTTTTTCTTCATTTTCAGAAAATATTAGTATGTCATCTACATAGTGGTTACAGAAATCGTCATATTTATTTAAAATTACTTGCAATGCTCTTATTAAAGCGGCTGAAGATGATTGCAAACCGAATGGAACAACACAGAATTGGTAAATATTCCCCTCTATACTAAATCCAGTATATTTCCTAGGTTCTTCATGCAAAGAAATTAACCAAAACGAATTCTTTAAATCTAATTTACTATACACACAATTTGATTTTAATAGTCCAATTATACTGTCAATATTAACCGGTTTATCGTATAATGGACTTGTTATTTAGTTGATTTTTCGTGCATCTAGACATATTCTTATTGTCTCATCCTTTTTTTAACTATTACGACTGGGTTGATGAAATTAGTTTCAGATTTTTCAATTATGCCTTGTTTTATCATGGATGAAATTTCACATTTTACTTGTTCTCTATATTTAAATGGTATCGGATAAGTTCTAGCATTATATGGTAAAGATTCATTTACACTCAGCTTATGTTGGTAGACATTTGTAACTCTTGCTTTATAATTGAATAGTTCTTTATATTTTAATAATATGTCGATTATCTTAGTGAGATGTACTTTGGGACAAATGATTATTTCTTTATTTTTTCCTTTGGAGTATTATAATTATTTTCCAGTACCTCTATTGGATATGGACTATCAACTTTATTGATAAGGTAGTTTATTAATTTTGCATCTATGGCATTTCGCCTATTTTCCTCATCAATTATATCAAATACACATTTACCTATTTTTACTTTTTTATTAATAAGATCAATTATGACATTATTACTGTTTAAAAAATCACTTCCCAACATTATATCTATTAACAGATCTGGTATTATTACAAACTCGTGTGAAATTATTTCTTGTCCCATTTGAACATGTATATTTATTATTTTATTAACTTCTACCATTTTCCTACCATTAGCTGTATGTAAATTTATCTTTTTCATTCTTATTATATCATTTTTAAAACTTTTAGCATATTCATCTATGATTTTTGCATTTATTAAGCTAAGCTCAGAACCCGTATCGATTAGTGCTGTTAAAAAAATATTATTTAAATTTATTTTAATAAAGGATAAATCTGAATTCAGTATAGCCAAGTCATTACCTTGTTGTTCAATGTTTATAAACTCTTTTGGATGTTCGTAGATTGAGTTTACTAGTTTTGTATCCGATTTGCAACTAACTAAAATTTTTTTTTTTGGCTCTGGTTCAACCATTGCCGTTGTTATCTCTTCTATCCTATTCCATTCCATGGTTTTTGTATTTCTGTTCTCTTGTTTGTCTTGATTACTTTCTTGTTGTCCATCTACTTGATTCTCCCTTCTTTGATTATTATTAGCTTCATTATAATTTCTTCTATAATTTTGATAATTGCCTTGTTCATTTCTTCTATAATTATTATAATTTCTTTGTTCATTTCTTCTATCATTCTGATTGTTTGTCCCCCCGTCACGCATATTCCTATTATACCCATTATATTCTCTTCCATATGATCTATCTCCTCTGTTGCAGTTTTGTCTTCTTTCATTGTTATTCTGTGCCCTGTCCTGACGATCATTTCCATATATTCTATTATCATACTGATAACAGTCGTACCTACCTTTTGTATGTTCAACCACCACCCTACCATCGTCAATTCTTCTAACATAATTAATTAGTTTTTCAATCGTGTCAATTGATTGAATAAGTATGACATCTCTAATATTTTCCGAGAAATGTCTCGCAAAATACTTAACAATTTCCACATCTGGCATACGTGGTTCTAAATGCCTAACGTAGTTATATTTTTTTAAGATATATTTTTCACGTGTTAAACCTACATTTTCTACATATTTGCCACTAAATAAATTTTCGCGTATTTTTGATTGCTGGTTCTCCCCCCAATAATTAGATAGGAAAAGATTAATGAATTGTTCTAAATTTTCATATTTCTCCTCAACTATGGCATACCAAATCTCAGCATCCCCTTTCAGACTGTTTCTGATGTATGTTTTTAAATTTATATTATCAGTTAACAAAGCTACATTTTCCTGTAAATTTTTTATAAAACTTTCGGATGGACTTTTCTGTCCCCATTAAAAATTACCCTCATGTTTGGTTGTAGTGAAGAGTTAGAAATATATTGTATATTTCCCTCCCTATTAATTTTATTGATTTCTTGTGTCATTTGTTTTTTCAATTGCCCGATATTAACAGCATATTGTTCATCAACATTTATTAATTTGTCCTTTACAGTTTGAATATTGTCATTTAACTTCCCTTCTACTTGTGAAATTGAACTTTATATCCTTGTTCAATTTCTTGCCCTAATTTATTAATTTTATCATCAAATTCATTTGTAACTTTTGCCAAAATTTGTTTTTCTATATTATTAATTATCCCATCTATTTTTTTTATTTAATGTGAGGTTAGTTAATTCTATTTGTTCCCTTAAAATTTTATTTTCCTTTTTATTTTCTAAATTGACTGCATTTATTTTGCTAGTTAAATCTTCTCCCAAACTGTTAATTTCCTGTTTTGTTTCAGCTATTTTATTACTTAAAATCTTATTAGTCTCATTATTTGTTTCTGTTATTTTTTTACTTAAGTTATTATTTGTTTCAGCTATGTTTGCTGCTAACGTGGCAGTCATCTGTTGCATTTGTTGCATGAAAAATGCAGTATCAAGAACTGGCAATACTGATGGCTCATAATCTTGATTTTGTACCTGAGCATTACTTTGATCTGCCATGTCTACTATTTTACCTGATTTTAATTCCATACAACAATAACTTTAATATAATATATTACATAATATTATTTTTATACCTTGTTCATTTATTTTATTAATGCATTCTTTGAAACCCTGGAATTATAATAAAACACCTAATGTTGACTCGGGCCTGATATGTTGGGCGCCAAATTGTCGCGTTTAATATTTTAATACTAATACTTACGTTTATAATTTCTTTTTTTTTTTTTTTAAACTCGCTCGAATAAGTAAACTCTCTTAGCAGGGTTTGTAGTTAGGTTCCGTAGTCAACATGAGGTGCTTTCTAGACGTAAATTATAATATGTACTTCCAGGCAAATGATAGACCAAATTCAACTATAGTTATCCAAACTTATTTAATTTTCCAATAAATTAGCCTAAAATGTCCTACCTAACTTAAAATTATTCCTGTCTAATTTCTTTTTAATTATTTAACAAATTAAATACCACCTTATGTGACAAATATTACACCTCCGGTACATTAAAAGAGCATAAAGTTTATACTTGCAATCGAAAATAAGTTTATTAGCACTTACAAAATATCATTGTCTAATTCACCATGTGTCACGTTTAAAGCTTCTGCGCTGGATTATTGCTCAGGTAAACCAAACACCCCTATTTATTTATTTCCTTTCTATCCGCTCTCTAAAACTGCTTGCTGCTGCAAATTTCTAATCTCTTTTTCCATATTAACATTTCTCCTCTCTGTCAAACCGCTTTTATATCATCACAAATTGCCAAACCAACTCCCAAAACTCAATTTTAACTTATCTCCTCCGCTTCAGGACAGGACGGAATAAAAAAAACCGTTCTAAACAATCTCTCGGCAATTTTCTTCTATAACTCACTTCCTTCTAAATTGAGAATTTTTTAATTGTCAGTTTTGTTTCTGTCACTCCAACGCATCCTATTTTTTTTTATCTTCAAATTTCATATGTATTTATTATAATTATATTGGCTCTAAACCTTTTACTATTCTTTATCTTTTTTAATTATGTCCTTCTTAAATTTTATTCTGCTTCTTTTGGTGTTGGTTTGATTCCATTCGGTTCATTTTATTTTAATTTAGCTTTTGTCCGACACCAAACAATGTTTTCACATTTTTTTTAAACACACAAATTTTTACATATACACAATTTATTTATTTATTTATTTATCTTTTTTAATAGAATAATACCTATTCGTTGAATTCAGCCCGTATCTATCCTGAAAGTATGGTAATATGTCTAATTCTGATGTTTTATTCAAGAGACAATTTTTTTTTAATGGTTTATATATCTCCAGCCCTTCAAATTGCATTAATTTCTACAGGCATAGTATTATTTTATAATAATTATATCAGTAAACTAAAATATATGACATTATGTATATATATATATATATATATATATATATATATATATATATATATATATATATATATATATATATATATATATATATATATATATATATATATATATATATATATATGTATATATATACACGTTTTCTATGCAAGTCGAGATCCTTATATTTTTTAGACAACCCGAGATCCACAAGGAGGATTCAATATTTCAGAGAAAAAAAGTACAATATGCATTTCAATGTATTCTCATTAAAGGCATCAAAAGAGGGGAAACAAATTTTGCCGATTTCGTTATACATGAAATATATCATACAAGTAGAGATCTGTTATTAAATATGGGTAAGATGGGATCCTAGGTTGTATATTTTGAAATATTTCGTACATGTTGAGATCCACCGACGTTGCCGGTTCTCATTACAGTTTTTTTATTAACATGTGTCATTCAAGAGACTTTAGTCTGCTATTCTTGACCTTTTTTGGATTTCAAATGGATAGATTTACTAAGACGTAATGTTATGCGTGCCTAAGTTTGCGATGTGGTCGAATTATTTTATTTTTTGTAGTAATCCAGTTTCGACATTGACAATATGTTTCTCTAAATTATTTATCAATAATGTGGTCCAATCTTATAATTCTAAATAAGAATCAATATTTACTTCAAGGTTAACCGAAAAATCTTATTTATTGTTGTATTGGGATTCCCGAGCGATTTGCAAACGAAACTTTTATTAGGGGCTATTGAGGAACAATTAGATCGGTATTAAAATCGATATTTAAATTTTAATGTCGTCTTGTGCCATTAAGCGGTAACGTCTCGAGGAAAAAGAATTATAAGTTTATTTGTTAATAAAAGTGAATGTGAAAATCATGAATATCCTAGAGGTTCGAAGATAAAACTTTGAAGAAACCTAGATATATCCGAATATTTCTAACGTATCTTATCACATCGAAAGTATAGTAAACCATAAAGATATAAAAATTATAAAAACAAGCGGTGTCTTTATACCGGGTGTATCAAAAAGGCATGTTATAAATTTAATGGGCGGTTCCTGGTAAAATAAACGCAATTTAATGCAACTTACCTCTATGCAATTGTGCCCCCTTAAAAAGTTATGGGCCTTCAAAGATAGAATTAAATAAAATTTACAACAGACTACTAACTGTTCTAATAATTTTTTTGAGAGAACTTACTCGGCTACCCACTGTCGTTAAAAATCAAAGTTGCTTTAAAGGTAGAACATTACTATTGAGCCAAAAACAGTTTTACTGACTTAAACATAAAAATAAAATGAATCTAAAGGAGACTTTTGTTAAAGTCCCTTTATGAGAGTATGAAATCGACTGTAAGGCACTTACGAAAAAAGAACAAAAGAAATTTAGAAACAAATTTTGATTTTACTTAAGCCACTCTAAGAGCCATGGGCGTACATGTAAAAAATAAGGGGCTGATAGAGTCTTGACTCCAAAAATTAATACTCGTTTACTGTCAAAATGTTGGGCCAAAGTAGAATTTAAAAATATATCCACGTGGACTCAGGAGACATAGTGAACTAACATTTAATTTAATTTAATTTCTTTACTACATATTATAGTAGTCTGCAAATATCTGCATTATACATAAATTATGCAGTTACAGCCCTACGTCCTCGATGTTTTCATTCTTGGAACAATTGGAAGCTTCACGCTCCGGAATTGCCCACCTCCTCAAAAAAATAAATAAATGAAACCACCATTTTCTCATGATTTGATTTGTTCCTCATTTTCTAAACACTCTGGAAATTACAATTTAATTAATTTGTTTTTCTTGTAGTGTAAGTATATGTATTTCTTATTTAAAATACTAGCTAGGAGCTCCTAATTATTTACAAAGTGTATAGTTACTTATGCAACAAGTACATAAAGTAGTATTTTTTTTCACGAATGGGAAGTTTGACCGCACGAACTAGGCGAGTCCGGCGATCCCATGGGTGAAAAAAAGACACTTTATGCATGACTTTTATACAATATTTTTTCTACAACTGTGTGCAGTTAGAAAAATGAAATTATTAATTATTAATTAAATTAACTTACACAAACATCAACACACAAATCTAAAATTTGACGTTTCTAAAGCGAAGATCGCGAGACAACTTCAGTTGTTTTCAATGCACTCAATTCGGTTATATGCCAGTGTGAAATAATGGCATTTTTTTTCTCGCTTTTTAATTTTACTATCACCATAAACATGTTTTACGCTCGAGAAATAATGAAAAAAGTACATTTTACACTGAAAATAATTTGCACCTTATAATATTTGGACTACATTTATTTATCAGTAACATTAAATTATTATTAATAACCGAATAATAACGCTTTTTTCCAAATAATATTTTTTTCAAGAATGATTTATTTATTACTAATCAATTATACAGTGTGGTGATAATGTATGGAACAAATTCAATAAAACTTTCCAGGAAGGTTTTCGCAAAAAATTCTCAGACAGATCAATTTTGTTTTTCAAAAAGGCATCTTTTCTGATAAATGACATTCTTTGATTGTGTTTGTTTTCGAGCTATGATGTCATCGGCATTTTTTTTAAATACCAACCTATATATTTTTTTTGGTTTCGTATAGAAGACACTTTTCTGTATACACTGTTACAAAAAAAGTGACATGTTGAAGAGGAAAGTTTTTGACATATTTGACTTCAAAGTTTCAGTCATTTTAAAAATTATAAAAATAAGCTTGGACAACGATCTCCATATCGCCGTATCTAGAATTCAAACCTCTAATCAAATCCGTCGAAAATATATCAGCTGACGGTTAAGAAAATGACAGCGACTTCACAATTAAAAAAAAAATTAAATAATAAAATTTCGATTCAAAAAACAAAATTTTTAATTCATTCTAAAATAAAATAAAATTGTCATGAAAGTAAAAAATTACTAAATAATCTATTGAAATATTAAATTAATTAGGTAATAATTATTACACTGAAGACGAACTTAAAATAGACTTAAAAACTTATAATAAATGTTTAAAATTTTGACCACGACTGTAAGTTTGAAGTAAATATCTCTAAAATTTCCTCTTCAACATGCCAACATCAGCGTATGCAGAAAAGAGTCCTCTATTCAAATCCATAGAAAAATATATAGGTTGATATTAAAAAAAAAAAGACCGATGACGTCATAGCTCGAAAATAAAGCATAATCAAAGAATGACATTTATCAGAAAAGGTGCCGTTTTGAAAAACAAATTAGTCCTGTCCGAGGAGTTTTTTGCGAAAATTTTTCTGAAAAGTTTTATTGAATTTGTTCCATACATTGTCACCGCACTATATAGTTGGTATATTTATTAACACTTCGCTGTGATCAGCCACTCTACCAGAAGGTGGATATACCGCGCCTAAAGAAACAATATAGAACAGAGGTAGAAGTTATCTTGACCTTTGCATATATCTATACTCGTAGATTCATCGATAGAAAGTCCAGGTAACACTTACTCACTACTTTATTAACTAATTAATAATTAGCAACAATAGATAATGGGATAATGGGAAGTACACAAAACACAAGTTCTCAGTGCTCCAGTGTTAACACTTTTAAATGTTGTAAGACCAAACAATTTATACATTTCATATGTGTAAATTGTTGTAGTGTATATCATAAATCATGCATACCCAAATTTAAACGTGAAATTAAATTCATTAAAGCAAATAGAATCATATGTTGCGAGGACATATCAAATTGTGACGATGGAAAAGAAATACTAGAAAAAACAATTAATGAGCTCTCAGAGGACAGTGACTTAAAAAGTAACCATATAAGAAAAATGGAATGTGAAAAAAAACTTTTTCTAGAAGAGGTGATGAGAAGGGAAGAGGAGACGAATGCATTAATTAATCAGTATGAAAGTATAAATTCTAAGTTAAAGGAAAAAGTGAATGAACTGAAAAAAAATTATTGACGATTTAACAAACAAAGAAACAAAAACTTCAGCTACACAAACTACCCCGATTATCAAGTGTAAAAACGTGTATACAAACACCGATCCAAACGAAACAATTCCAATTAAACAGGGTGAAAACAAAAAAGTCAACTAGGACGAATATAGACGTTGAAATGCAAAGCAAAATTACTACTGCAAACAAGGAGCATACTATGCAGAATAACAACATAAATGGGTATAAACCTAATATGAACTCCTCGGACAGCAACAAGAAGAGAATATTATTAGTGACAGATGAAAACAGTGTACATTGGCAAATTAGAAAATTGTTCAATCTTAACTTGCATGAAATAACTTCGATAAAAAAACCCGGTGCACTTTTAAATCAGATAATGGAAAATATTGAAATAATGGCCAAACACTTAACTTGTAAGGATTATATTGTTATAATAGGCGGTTTAAATGATATTAATATAAATAAAACCCCTTCTTTTCGTTTGATCTGCAATAAGGTAAAGTCTTGCACACATACAAATATAATGTTTGCATCAATACCATATAAAACCAACGACATCAGAAAAAACAAACATATATTTAGATATAATACAAAACTGAACGATTTCCTCAGAAAATTTGATACGTACTCAGAAGGAAAGGTCCAATATTTAGAAGTAAATACCGGTTCTGAATTAACTACTTTCAACCATAAATCAGTGGCATCTAATATATACAGTATTATACATAATCAGTGTCCTATAAAAAACCTAAAATTCGTGAACACAACTGGGCATATAGACTTAACCACTAATTTAAACAATGTAACTCTAAGTGACTCTGAAGTTTCTGTAAATGTATAAGTGACTCTGAAGTTTCTGTAAATGTATCCTTGCATGCCGAATTATCAGAAATAGTATCCTTCGATATAGAAACAATTGCGCCAAATTTTTTATCCCCTTGACTGCCAGTGTCAATAACGCTGGAATAAATAATTTAACAGACTATGGACTCAACACTCTTAAACTGTTTTATATAAATATTCAGAGTATAAGAAACAAAATAGATGAACTAGAATTATATGTTAATGAAAAAAATTTTGACGTACTTTGTTTAACTGAGAGCTGGTTGACAGAGATGGATGTTAACTTATATAATGTTGTAGGTTATAATATTGCAGGTTTTTATTGTAGGAAAATGTTTATCCACGGAGGAGTTATAATATTTGTAAAACAAAATATAAATTTTAAGATTTTAGATTGTTTTGATGAACTATGCGAAGAAAAGGTTTTTGAATGTGCAGCAATTAAGTTGGTAAGTCATAGTACTATAATAATTATTATTTACCGATCTCCTTTAGGCGATATAAATGTCTTTTTTTAGTAAGTTATTAAACCTGTTAGAAAAACTTCAGAAATCAAATGAGAATATTATTTTAGCTGGCGATTTTAATATTGACTTTATGGATAATCTAAATAAAAATACTAAACAATTTCTGGATGTAGTTAATTCATTTAATCTTAAAATCAGTATAATCGAACCAACTAGAATATGTAATACAAAAAAAAGTTGCATCGATAATATAATAACAAATATAGAAAACTCAAACATAGCTGTCAGGGTAATAAATCCCTTTCTTTCTGATCATTTAGGCATAGAAATGAACATACATACAACTCAAAAATCAACATATCTGATAAAAAAAGTAAGGCGAATAACAAACAGAAAACTAATTGATTTTAATAAAGATTTAGAGCAGTATGACTGGTCACCTATCTATTTATATGCAAATGCAAATGACACATTTATTAAATTTTTTTGAAATATTTATTAAAAAATTCAATTCTTATTTTCCGGAAAAAAAGTTTTAAACAAAAAAACAACAATGGAGAATGTTCTTCAAAACAATCAATTACCACTGGTGTTCCACAAGGTTCAGTTCTGGGACCTATATTTTTTTTAATCTACATAAATGATCTACCGGTAAATATTAGGTCAGATAAAACAGTATTGTTTGCTGATGACACAACTTTTATAAACACAGGTACAAGGAACGAAGTTTTAAAAAGAAAACTGAGAATAGTCTAGAAGATGCTGCCGGATGGTTCGAAGCAAATAGACTTAAAATGAACGATGATAAAACGCAAGATATACTATTTCCAAATACAGATAATGACACTGTTAAAATCCTAGGTATACACATCGATTCAAAACTCAACTGGCAAGCGCATACAGACCAATTAGCAAAAAAACTAAACAGAGTAGTATATCAAATTAGGAAACTAGTTAATCTAACAACACCAGACGCGGCATTAACTTTTTTATTATAGTAACTTTTACAGCCTCATTACTTATGGCCTCATTTTCTGGGGTGATTCATCTGACTTCGAAAGAATATTTAAAATACAGAAGAGAGCTGTAAGAGTTTTGGCTTCAGCACGGTTAAATGACCATTGCAGGCCAATTTTTAAAAAATTAAATATTATGACTCTTCCAGGTATTTTCATTCATCAGTGCATAATGTATGCAAAAGAAAATAAGATGCTACCCAGAAATTCTAATTTTCACATGTACGACACTAGAAACAAAAAATGATTTTAATATCCCATATCATAGGCTGGAAAGAACTCAGCAGCCAGTAAATTATCTATCTATTGTCTTGTATAACAAACTTCCATATTATCTAAAAAGACATGACAACAAATCAACTAAATGTAGCTCTAAAAAAGATTCCAATTGATAATATATTTTACAGTGTACAGGAATTTTTAGAGTATAATTTTTTATGAGAATTAAAGTTCGTACATTGAACTATCTTTCATCTATTTTTTCGCAAGTTCATTTAAACAATTAATTGTTGATATAGATGCATGTGTGTATGGATATATGTGTGTATATATGTGTATATTGTATATTATAAGTATGTGTATGTATGTATGTATAAATCTAGTGCATAAGTGTGGATAAATGATGCCAGTTATCCTGTTACGTGTTCAAAACTAACTGTTACTGTAATGTTTCGTTTCTTTTCTTTTATTTGTATAAGTATGTTTAGATATACATTAAATTCTTTTATGACTGTATGACAACCTTAAACATTGTTACAATGTACCTTGGGCAATAAATATTATTATTATTATTATTATTACTATTAATGATTGTTAATGTAATTGCCTATCAGTTTTTTTTTCCATTTTTATAAATTTTAATGTGTGTACTGTCTACAGTTTCAATGATTTTTCAGTGTTATTTATCTAATCATATTAGTTTCTACTTTTTTGTTATTATCGTTGTATCTGTTATATTTATTTATGTGTTATTTTATACATTTTTACATTTTTATATGTTTTACATATTTTTTATATATTTTTTACAATTTCTCTGTATTATTGTATAATTGACTTGTGTAAATACTATATTGTATAAAGCACCAATAAATATCTATCTATCTATCTATCTATCTATCTAACAAATAAAATAGCATATTATTAAATAATATTGATTTATTGTAAAACTAAAGTATTATGCTAATCAGTAACTGCAAGAATAAATATTTATAATTAATAAATACTGTAGTTCATAATCAAATTACCTCATTAACAAGTAATGTTAGCAATAGTTTTTAATATACATACATGTCCACTTATTTAACAAAATAATATGAAATATTTGTTAATTATTAAAAAATGTATTAATAAAAACACAAATCAGCTAAACGGGATAAGCAGTAGAAAATAAGAAGTAAAAATTACTTTTTCGTATTTTACAATGATATAAAATAAGTATTTTATATGTCATGCGTATTTTATAGAATACTGATTTTATATACCTAAGTCATTGTAAATTAACACTGCTTTTATCCTAAATTCTAACATGAATATTGACACGAATGAATGCAACGTTGCCGTCTTGGACGGATCTCATCTTTACATACATACATCTACAACATAAAGACGAGCCGTACTCCCTCTACAGCCGACGAATCTGAACTACAGATGTATAAAATGTGAAATTTTCGGTAAAAATGAGATCCACAGTAAAATTTGAAATTAGTTCTTAATGATCCAACTGAACAATATGACGGCGATATACACGCAAAGCAAATGAGTTCCAAAATCGGATCTCACCTTTCAAAACGGATCTCGGCTTGTATACGAAATGAATAAAAAGGATCTCCGCTTGCAGGGATATATATATATATATATATATATATATATATATATATATATATATATATATATATATATATATATATATATATATATATATATATATATATGGGACAATCCGCGTCAACCGGATCAGAGCTACGACCAAAATTAGGAGCAACCAAAAAAATCTACCAAGCACTCATTTTAAAGCTTAGAGCATCTACTTTCAAATGCCGAGTGCGCCTTTGAAAAATCCAATATAGCGGCTCCAATATGGCGGCCGGAAGCCGGAGAAAAATCGAGTGTCCAGCAAAAATTGCTTGTAAAAATAAAAATTCGCAACCGATCGGGTCATATTTTAGCTGAAATTGTAGCTGATGGACGCTCCTAAAAGCTGGCGTGGTAGGTTGACAAAATCCAACATGGCGGATCCAATATGGTGGCCGAATTTTTGAAAATCAACCGATTTGCACCAAATTTGGTATTCGGGTGTTTTGGGGGTCACTGATCACGAATCCGAGGTCAGATTTGTCAAACTCAAGATGGCGGATCCAAGATGGCGGACGAAATTTTCGAAAATCAACCGATTTGTACAAAAATTTGTTATTCGGGGATTTTTGAGGTCGCCGATAACGAATCTGAGGTCAAATTTCCAAAATTCTCAAATTTAATGTGGCGGATATAAGATGGCTGATCTAATAAGGCGGCGATATTTTTGAAAATCAGCCGATTGACACAAAATATTATGTAAGGGGGTGTTTGCGGTTACTGATAAATCTGTGATAAGAATTTAAAAATTTTGACAGACTGTCGAGGCTCATCATGGCTCAAAATCAATTAGTTATTGAAATTTTAGTAAATCACTGAAGCATATGTGCGGTAATGATTATTTTTATGAGTTTTTTTTTATTACCTATTAAGTAATTAATCTACTACAGGTTGAAATTGTCGGAACCAGGACAATAGGTTAAAATAAAACGCTTTCATTTAATATAATCTTCTTCAGGGCTCAATAGCCAAATAATGATGTAGAAATTCTACAACAGGAAATTTTTTTTAAAGACCACGTCTGTGGGCATAACAATTACAAGACCAATCAATTTGAAAGTCAATAAAATATACATATATGTAGACATTAGCCACAACAGATTAAAATTTAACAATGTTCTTAATCAGTATTTTTTAAAAACAACCGATTTGCACCAAATTTGGTATACTGGGGTTTTTGGTGTCTCTGAATACGAATCTGAGGTCAGATTTTTCAAAATTCAAGATGATGGACCCAATATGGCGGAAACTCAACCCAATCCACTATATTGGGTCCGCCATCTTGGATTTTGAAAATCGAACTTCGGATTCGTAATCGGCGACCCCAAAAACCCCCGTATAACAAATTTGGTACAAATCGGTTGATTTTCGAAAATTTCGGCCGCCATCTTGGATCCGCCATCTTGAGTTTGGCAAATCTGACCTCGGACTCGTGATCAGTGACATCCAAAATCCCCGTATACCAAATTTGGTGCAAATCGGTTGATTTTCAAAAATTCGGCCACCATATTGGATTCTTGACCGCGATATTGGATCCGCCATGTTGGATTTTGTCAACCTACCACACCAGCTTTTTAGGGGCGTCCATCAGCTACAATTTGAGCCAAGAAATGACCCGATCGGTTGGGAATTTTTATTTTTACAAGCTTTCTTTGCTGGACACTCGATTTTTCTCCGGCTTTCGGCCGCCATATTGGAGCCACCATATTGGATTTTTCAAAGGCGCACTCGGCATTTGATAGTAGACGCTCTAAGCTTTAAAATGAGTCCTTGGTCGATTTTTTTGGTTGCTCCTAATTTTGGTCGTAGCTCTGATCCGGTTGACGCGGATTGTCCCATATATATATGTATATATATATATATATATATATATATATATATATATATATATATATATATATATATATATATATATATATATATACGAAGAGCTTTTTTTCAAAACTGCCTAAGTCCAAAATCTTCAAATGGAGATAAACTCAATTTTTTACTGTCACCTTATATTTTAATATATCCGTTTACTAAATTTTTTCATGAATGTTTGTTTAAAAAACATTAAAAAGCACTTGATATAATAAAGAAAAAAACATAATACGTATTTTTTTGTAAGAATATATTTATTAGGTGTTTTTCAAAACACTCTAAGTCCATGGACTTAACACATGTTTGAAAAAAAAAGTATTAAAGAATGATTAAAAAGAATATTCCTAAATGAATGGCCCATTTTCTTCGTTTGCTGGCTCCACTGTTTCTTCTGGAATATCACGGCCAACATTCTTCAATGCTACGTCATAAAAACGATTCGCTTCCTCGGATAAAGTGATATGCTGTATGAGATGACGAACATTTCTCTTTTTCAGAATGTTGATCTTATTTAGGGGTGGCATTTTAATGGCTGTGTCTAAAGCACTAAGAATATTGAATTTATTGCTCTTTAAAACCCCATGGGAGCATGGTTCTCCGGTATATGTTGTGCTAACCGAAACAGTTTTTGAAATTTTTCGGTATATGAACACACGTTGTTCAGTTTTCTTAAAAGGAAACTTAGATTTTAATGAGGTGTCGGCAATACTCTTGTAGTCTCTTACTTCCCAGTTTTCACCATAACGTAAGACAGTAGACGTATTTTTTAAAAATATCGCAGTATTCTTGAGAAGACATAATTTTCTCTATGTTCCTGATTATTTTTTCCGTATGCCCAAATACCCGATCGGGAGGCATGAAACTATGTCCTCGTATAGGAAAAATGGATTCTCTTCAAATACCGTGCTTTTTTGAATAAAACATAATAATACGAATATTACTGTTGAGTTCTTGTTTTGTCCTGGACATGAATCTGAAAATAATTTTAACGTGTGAGGTTTGGAACCCTCGAAATTAGAATTATCATATTTTTTTTTCCAAAAATGTTTAGAAAGTTCAATAAAGCAGACGCGACTTCATTAGACCCTTTCCCTGACTGATTTTCTGTCCAAACGTATGAAAAGGTATTCTCTTTATTTTGGTTTTTTTCGTGGATCATTATGGTGAGATTATATAGCCAGAGTTGTCTCAAATAGTATACATCACTCATGCTGAGTTTAGGGAGAGGTTGATTTTGTTGCATGTCAAAACATACTTTAATTACGCCTTCTTCGTCTTGCTTCAGAAGTTGATAAAATTTTTTAGCACGTAACTTATGTAGCCATACTTCAGTCATAATTTCCACTTTTTTCTGATTGTCCTCAGCATTTCGTATTTCACAGTTTTTTAATTCGCAAAATGAACAAACGTCAGTACGTGGGTGACCGAAACCTAAGTTGAATTTTGTTGAGAAAATTTTGTAATATTTGCTGTAAGAAACTATTGGCGCATTCACAGCTTTCCGTATATCACACCACATTCTATAGAGTTTTCGTACAGATAATTCGGGAGGTAAATAACCTCTGATACTTTTATTTCGTCCATAATGACTACTGCGAAACTTTAATTGTTTAATATGTTCCATAATAGATTGTGTTGTTTCCATATCTCCCTTTTTAATTCTGGCGCCGCCCCTTCTTTCAGGTCTTGCTATTCCCTCTTTTAAAAAATACGCCGCTAATGACTTTAAACGAAATTTAGATACCTGAGTTACACTATGAAATGTTTCTGCACATACACGAACACAAATTTTTCAAATAAAATAGTCATTCCGTTGTCTTTTATTTGGATTTGTCTTTGTAGGTCTATGCCTGGATAGATTTTGAGGCTGAATAAATTTAATGAGAAAGTTGTTTTGTTCCGCGGCTGTTTTGTTCGTATACAACTTCTTGAAGAAATCTAAAAATAATCTTGTAATATTATAATTTATCTAGAAACTTACTGTTTACAACTTACCATGTATATCTGACGAAGATAGTTCTTCTACTTGGCATAATTTATTATTTCTATGCTTGCAACTAATTAATGGTCTTTTTCCAGTTGAAGAATTTACTTCCAATGATCGTTTGCTGGTTTTCCACTGGCTTTTATTTTTTCTCTTTTCCTCTTCCCTTTTAGAGATTCTTTTACTTCTTCTTGGTAATATTCTGACATTTTCATACGTTTCAAATCACAAATAACACCTTTACCACGTTGAATTCACATATACACATATCAGAACTCTGTTAATAACGATGAATTTGCAAACTAGGTTATGTTTGACATTCAAGCAGCTGATCAAATTTAACCTTACACATGCACGTGGACTTAGTGTTTGTTTGCAATAAAACTGAAATGGACTTAGTTCATGTTTGATGTAAATCTCAATATTATGTAGTTATTTGTAAGGGACTTAATTTAATTTTAAAAATAATAGATGCTTTGAAATATACATTTGTATGCCACCAATTTGTTGACATTGATATCTCAAGTTTATGACATTTGGACTTTGGCAGTTTTGAAAAAAGCTCTTCATATATACATATATATATATATATATATATATATATATATATATATATATATATATATATATATATATATATATATATATATAATATATTAATTGGGTATGCCCGCATAGAATGTAACTAACAGTGGATACGTATTTCGACCTTACGGTACTCATCAGCACGGTAAGAAAAAAGTTGAAAGGATGGGCTCAACTTGTTAGAAGACACAAATGGAAACACCACTGACAGGTAGCCAGGGCACATTTGTGGCTTCAATTGGACGTTCCCGGTATTCGGGATCAACAAACATCGCCAACGGAGGCAACTGTAAGCTGGCTGCGTGGAGTTTCCCTACCAAGAATATAAAAAGAAGAAAAAAATGGGATTTACTCGCGGGATCATTATATTACAGTAAGAAAAAGCTAAATTATTGGGAATGCCCGCATAGATGTAACTAACCGTGGACACGTGTTTCGACCTTACGGTACTCATCAGCACGGTGAGAAAAACGTTGAAAGGATGGGCTCAACTTGTTAGAAGACACAAATGGAAACACCACTGACAGGTAGCCAGGGCACATTTGTGGCTTCAATTGGACGTTCCGTTATTCTGGATCGACCAACATCGCCACGGAGGCAACTGTAAGCTGCCTGCGTGGAATATCCTACCCAGGAATATAAAAAAGAAAAAAATGAGATTTACTCGCGGGATCATTACATTACAGTAAGAAAAGCTAAATTATTGGGTATGCCCGCATAGAATGTAACTAACCGTGGACACGTGTTTTCACCTTACCCTGGCTACCTGTCAGTGGTGTTTCCATTTGTGTCTTCTAACAAGTTGAGCCCATCCTTTCAACTTTTTCTCACCGTGCTGATGAGTACCATAAGGTCAAAACACGTGTCCACGGTTAGTTACATTCTATGCGGGCATATCCAATAATTTAGCTTTTCTTACTGTAATGTAATGATCCCGCGAGTAAATCTCATTTTTTTCTTCTTTATATTCCTGGTAGAAACTCCACGCAGGCAGCTTACAGTTGCCTCCGTGGCGATGTTGGTCGATCCCGAATACCGGGAACGTCAATTGAAGCCACAAATGTGCCCTGGGCTACCTGTCAGTGGTGTTTCCATTTGTGTCTTCTAACAAGTTGAGCCCATCCTTTCAACTTTTTTCTCACCGTGCTGATGAGTACCATAAGGTCAAAACACGTGTCCACGGTTAGTTACATTCTATGCGGGCATACCCAATAATTTAGCTTTTCTTACTGTAATGTAATGATCCCGCGAGTAAATCTCATATTTTTTCTTCTATATATGTATATATATATATATATATATATATATATATATATATATATATATATATATATATATATATATATATATATATATATATATATATATATATATATATATATATATATATATATATATATATATATATATATATATATATATATATATATATATATATATATATATATATATATATATATATATATATATATATATATATATATATATATATATATATATATATATATATATATATATATGTATATATATATATATATACTATCATATATATTATATATATATATATATATATATATATATATATATATATAATATATGTTATATAAAAAAAAATATTCAGATATATTAGAAACTTCCCCTCAATTGTTGCTTAAATCTGCAATTTCATACGTACTAGCACTCTCCCTTTTACCACCTTATATGGCCCTTCATATGGAAATTTTAATTTTGCGCAAACTTCGTTTTTTAAATCTGAAATCTTTAAACTTTTTATAATAACTAATTCGACTATTTCATACGATACTCTTTTTATTATTTGTTTTATTTTCCCGTTTTTTATACCGATCAGCATATTTCTCGAGATGCTTTCGTACCTGTTCTATTATTTGATTATAGTCCGTGTTCTCTGTTTTTTTTCCATTGTCTACGTGGCTCTTGATTAAACCTTTTCCCGTTTTTTATACCGATCAGCATTTTTCTCGAGATGCTTTCGTACCTGTTCTATTATTTGATTATAGTCCGTGTTCTCTGTTTTTTTCCATTGTCTACGTGGCTCTTGATTAAACATAATTTTAATTGGCGACAGTTGTGTGATTGTATGTGGCACATTATTTAAATATGACTCTACTTTGGATACATGGCTACACCAGTCTGTATGTCTTCGTTCTGTTGCCAATCCTAAAAATCTTATTACCTCTTGGATATATCTCATCGCTGGGTTTGCGTTAGGATGTCTAACACTGGTAAATATTAGTCTACCCTTTTGGTATTTAAATGTTTTAAATTGCATTTCCAAAATATGTAGCATAATCAACCAGAATTTTGCATGGTTACCTTACGTATAAAATCTTTTATTAGTACTATTGTAGTTTTAGTGTTACAACGTTTTGTTGTGTAGATCTTTGTATATTTTGAAAAAACATCAGTCATTATTAACATGTGTTTAAAACCCCTTGTGTTAGTAATTAAGTTGCTGACATAGTCGATAGCCACCATTTCTAGTGGCTGGCTTACCACAATACTCTCCACCCTATTTTGGTTGACATGATTTTTTCGATTTTCCCTCACAACACAAGTGACATTCTTTTTATAACTGCTTTTGCTATTTTAAAATCATTTTCTGTATAAAAATTTTCTCTAAATATCATCCAACACTTTCTAATTCCTATGTGTCCATATTCTACATGTAAATCTTTCATATCTTCTGTTTTCTAATGTTTTCTGTATTACATATAGCTCATTATTATTGTACATTTTTACTATAAAATCATTTTTCATCACCAAACCCCCTATGCGTTCCTTTATTATTGTTTATTCTTTGCTTAAGGCTTATTAAATTTTTTTGGCTTTCTTTCATTTTTTTTAGAGTACAGCGCATATGTGGAAGATAATAAATTTAATGCTACCATAAATGTATTTGGTTTTGTCGCCCTTGTCTGTTCTTTCCGAGTTAATGCATCAGCTGTGGTGTTATGTTTGCCTGCACAATACCTAATACTGAAAGAATATTCTTGGATAAGAAGTGTCCATCTATAAATGCGATTATTTGCAAACCGATTCTTCATTAAAAAATTTAAAGCTGCATGGTCTGTTTCTATAAAAAATTGTTAGCTGTTAAATAAAATTTAGCTTAGTTATCCCGAATACTATGGCATACATTTCTAACTCCGAGATAGCATATCTAGTTTCGTATGGTGTCAGCACCCCAGAGATAAAACATATGAGTACTTCAACTCCATTTTGAAACTGTACAAGCTCTGCTGCGATAGCGTATTCAGAGGCGTCAGTACGTTACACAAGAGGTATTGAAAAATGTGGACTATATAGTAATAAGTTTTCATGAAATCCTTGTTTTAAATCGTTGAACGCTTTCTCCCTTCTTTCATCCCATGACCACCTTACTCTCTTTCTGATTAGTTCTATCAATGGGACTTCCTTTTCTAATAACCGTGGTATAAATTTTTTATAATAGTTGAGGACACCTAAAAACCCTCTTAACGTTCTTAAATTTATTGGACGTGGATAATCACGTATTTCGTCGAGCCTTTCCTTGCCTATCGTTATCCTGTTTCTATTGATTTTATATCCCAGGTATTGTACCTCGGATAAAAAAAATTACATTTCTTTTATATTTGCTTTCATACCCGCTTTATCTAGAGCGCTAATTTATTATTTTTAAATGTTGAGCGTGTTTATCTGCGTTTTCTGAGAAAACTAATATGTCGTCTATATAATGTACACAAAAATCCTCATATTTATTTAATATATTTTGCATGGCCCGTACTAGGGCTGCCGAAGCCGATTGCAAACCGAATGAAACAACTTTAAATTGGTATATGTTGTCTTCAACACTAAAACCAGTATATTTACGTGACTGCGGATCAAGGGGAATCAGCCAAAAAGAATTCTTTAAATCTATTTTAGAGAATGTTGCTGTTTTACCTAACCTACTTAACAAGGCATCTAATATTTGTGACGATTGCAATTTCATTTAATTTACGTGCGTCAAAACATAACCTAATTTCATTGTTTTTCTTCTTTACTATTACCAGTGGGTTTATGTAGCTAGTTTTTTGCTTTTTCGATGATACCATCAGTTAACATATTTTCAATCTCAAATTTTACTTGTTCATTGAATTTATATGGCACCGGATATGGCCTGCAGCGAAATGTTTTTATTTTTTCATCCACCTGTAGTCGATGGACATACCCCTTTGATGTACATAGGTAGACATTCTAAGCTATTTTTCTCTTTGCATGTGAAATTATTTTCAGGCCGATCTTTATTCTCATATCCCTGCATATTTATACTATTTGTGCTTTTGCACCCACAATTATTATTTTCATGCCAAGCTTACTTCCCGTTTACCTGCATATACTTCCGTTAGTCGATTCTAAAGTTAAAAAATCTTTCATCCCGCACGACTCAACAATATTTACTTTCATATCTCTCACAATTAAAACATTATTTTTACAATCAATTATCGCCTTGATTTGGCTCAATATGTCCGCACCTATAATCGCATCAAAGTATAAAGATGGCATTACTACATAATTTTCCCTTCAAAAGCAATCCAAATTTATCAGTGCTTCGCACAGATTTTTTAAGTACTAAAACCATTAATTATTTTGTTATGTTATTCTTGTTCGTTCTGTTTTAGTTTCAAAGCCAACTAAATTATCGAATAGACAATGGGAGTTGGCACCCCACCTATTCGTTTCGTTCAATCGTTTTCAATCCTCCCAAACTCCGTCCTTATCTAGCTTCTCAATTGCCACAATGCTACTTGCACGTGGATGTTCGGCTGGCTCTGGGAGCGGAATATTTGCGAGAAATTTTTGTATATGAAAATTAAAAATAACATTGTTTGGAATTGGAATTGGCATTACCACAAATTCAACATTTATATTGTTTTCTGCTAATTTAATTTCTACACTTATTACTTTATTTACCTCCGCAAGCTTTTTCCCATTTACATTTTTATTTGACTATTTGACACTAAGGTATTTACTGTTGGCCTGATCCTTGACAAGAGTCCCCTTTGTTAGGTGTCGTTTCAAGATCAGCGTGTAATATTATATCGTTTTCGATAACCTCATCTCTATAACGATTATTGTTAGTATTTCGATTCCAAATCCCTTCTTGTTGCCTATCATAATTATAATATCTGTTACGATATCGTCCAAATGTCTCGTATCTCTGCGCATACCGTTTCGATTTTGCATTTCTAATCCTTGATCCCGATAGGTTTAATTACCCTGCGCTTGCCCTTTTGCTTGGCTAACCTGCGAGTCTGTTTTTGTCGCTGTTGCCAGCCTTCGACTTGCATTCTACTTATTTTTGCATCATCTATTCTCCTCACATATTTTAACACTAATGGCTATTCCCTGTATCACTATGACGTCCATTATATTTTCCTAGAAGTCTCTCGCTAAATATTTCACAATCTCAGAATCAAGCATTCTTAGTTCTAGATGTCTCGCAACATTATATTTTTTCATTACGTATTTTTTCCTAGTCAAACCTATATTATCTCAATACTTCTCGTTAAACAGATTTTCCATGACTTTTGATTGTTGATTTTCCCCTCAATAGTTAGCCAAATACAAATCAACAAATTTTTCAAAGGTCTCGTATTTATCCACAATTATATGATACTATATTTCGGCATCTTTTTTCAAACTATTTCTAATGGTTTTTTCCTAAATTGCTACTTGGTATCATTTCTAAGTTTTCTCTTAAATTTTTAATGAAAACTTTTGGATGAATTCTCAGATTACCAAAGAATTGTATATTACTGTCAATTTGAAATCCCCTGTTACATGCATATTGTACACTAGATATTGTTTTAATTTGATTAATTTGAGACTTAATGTATCTGTGTCCATTTTCTTATTTAAAATATTCAGGGGCGTGCGGTGAGTTTTGATACAGGGGAAGCAGTTTGTGATATAGAGTGATGGGTAGTGCGAAGCCCCGAGCGAAGCGAGGCAAAATTTTTGTCAAGAAAAGGGGCATGGCTCCCACTTATGAAAAAAACGCAGACACACAACCATACCCACCGACATTGCCACTGCCGGTGGCGGGGATCGAACCCACAGCGAAATAGAGAGTTTGTTCAGTCACACTTGCCATCGTGCACTCTCTAGCCAACTATAAATCGAGCTGGCTAGTTTAGTTAACATGCACATACCTAACTATTTATAATGTAGTTTAATCCGCTTCTCCTTTTTTGCGAAGTCGGAAATAACTTCGTCGTAAAAGTTTGAATTTTGAGACATCTCCTTCACAAAGTCACTTTCTATTGTCAACAGGGACAATTTTGAAAGCCGCTCTTCACTGGTTGAATTTCTTGAAAAAGTTTTTATTCTTTTTTAAGGTCGAAAAACTGCGTTCAACCGTAGCACTAGTTGCAGGTATCGTCAACACTAACTCACACAATTTCAACACTTCAGAGTAGGCCTGATCCAAACTATTTTCTTTTATAAAGATAATCAGTTCGTTGGCGTTGTTTCTGACTAATATCTTCTGTAGCATAAATAACTGAAAGTTTCGATCGCAACCCAACCATGTCAAAAAAATTTCCGTAGTTATCACTCAATGGCTGAGGTGCGTTTTGTGGAAACTGTTTATTTTTAAATTCATTAAAATTACACAATTCTGAAAATTGTATATCACTAAAATTTTTAAATCCATTATTTAGTTGCCCAGTGATATTGTCCAAAATTTCGATAAAAAGTCTACGATATGAAGTTCTACGATCCACTATAAATTCAATTCGTATTCTTCTTCTTTGCGGCTCTAAATTGTCATTACTAGTTTTCTCCCAGAACTTTTCAAATTCATTTCTTTTGTTACAAATCAAATTTTTGAATTCTTCAATTTTCTCACAAATTTTCTCGCAAATGAGTTTCACACTTACCATGCCTCTTTGTCACTTTGTGAATGTTGTTTAAATCTGAAAAGCCATTTTTATTCCAAACACATTTTTCATTTGTGAAAAGTACACATGGCCAACAAAACAATTTACACAAATTTTCACAACCCGTTAACCACTGATTAGTACTGTACATTTCAATATTAAAGTACCTATAGCATGTTTTAACTTTCGTTTTTAAAAGTTTTAAATCAGGTGTTGGTCTCCCGTTTCTAATAATATCCAGTTTATCTTGAAACGAATATGTTGAAAATCCCTTTTTCAACAAATTGCACACCAGACAAACGCAAATAATATTTAACACAGTGCTAGGACCAGCTTCCATATTGAATAAGCATATCTAAAACTGCTTATACGCGCACTAATGTTCAACGTTTTAAAAATCAATTGTCCCCGCACCACAGGTTTAGAAACACCAAAAAAGTTTTTACAAATATAGTACAAGAGCTGAGAATAATACTAGGAAGATTAATATTAAGTATAATATTAAAATCGATATTAAAATCGAGATTAAAATCTATAAAACAAGACGCATTACCATGCTATATGGCTCAGATATCAAGATTATGAAGTGGGGATGTCATGCATTTCAAGAAGTAGCTTACATCTGTCGCGCGAGTTCGTGTTGGCTCGATTAATCGAGTGCGTCACGTTACGGTTTTAGAGTGCAACATTGTCTCAGCTGATGAAATGCAGGGTCGTGTCTATTGAAATTGGGTAAAAGTAAATTTTAATGATTCATATATGTGATAAATAATAATTAGGTTCTAATTATGTGGTTTTTTTTTAATAATCCCAAGGGAAGCACTGCTTCCCTTGCTTCCATGGGCCGACCGCCCCTGAAAATATTCAAATTAATGGCATATTGAGAATCAATATCCATAATTTTCTCCTCTATGTCATTATACTATTTAATTTGTCTCTTAATACGTCGACATTTCCGGATGATTGGAAAATGGCAAAGGCATGTCCAATTTTTAAAGCTGGAGATACTTCAAAAGTAATCAACTACAGACAAATTTCTATCTTGTGTAACTTTGCAAAGGTTTTTGAAATAATTTTGTACAACCGCATCTACTTGTCCACGAAAACAGTAATATCACCATATCAACATGGCTTCATGACTAACAGATCAACCGTAACAAATTTAGTAGTTCTCACTCAAAATATATCAAATATTATAGACCAACAAGGACAATTAGATGTGGTGTATACAGATTTCTCAAAGGCTTTTTGATAGAATTGATCACAACATATTACTGAAAAAAACTGAATCATTTTGGATTTAACACGCAGTTGTTACTGTTCTTGCAATCCTATCTAACAAACAGATATCAATTTGTGTCATACAACGGTTATAAGTCATCAGTATATACATCATCGTCTGGGGTTCCACAAGGTAGTAATCTTGGGCCATTATTGTTTCTATTATTTATAAATGATTTATGTGAGGGTTTAGAATGCGATAAACTGGTGTACGCAGATGACTTAAAAATTTTCAGAAATATCAAATCTGAGGAAGACTGTGCGCTGATTCAAAATGAACTTAATAGAATTAGTCAATGGTGCTATCTTAATAAATTAGACCTTAACGTCGGAAAATGTAAAGTTGTTTCTTTCAAAAAAAAAAAAAAAACTGGCTTCAGTACAATTACTCCATAAATGGAACAAGTCTAGAACATGAGACTTCAATTAAAGATTTGGGTATATACTTTGATTCTGAGTTGAGCTTCGGTGAACATATAAGAACCAAATCGAAAGAAGCCACAAGAATGCTTGGCTTCATTATAAGAAATTGCAAATCTTTTACCAACCTGGAGGCTTTAAAATTACTATATTACTCATATGTAAGATCCAAACTCGAGTATGGATCAATTGTGTGGAATCCGTATTACGAAATTTATAAGCAGTGCTTAGAACAAGTCCAAAGAAAATTCCTAAAATTCTTATTATTTAAATTAACTGGACACTATCCCGACAGAGGTATAAATAACAATCATTTGTTAAACACATTTAACTTTGAGAGCCTTGAATTTCGGAGAATTTGTTCATTTCTTGTATTCCTATATAAAATATTTCATAATAAAATTGACTGTACAGAGATTCTTTCACAATTTAATATCAATGTTCCAAGATTGCATTCTCGTCTGAATCCAACGTTTTACTGTAATCGTGCAAAAACAAATGTTATGTTAAAATCACCATTGTATTGTATGTGTAATTACTTTAATAAATTAAGTGATATTTGTGATTTAAATGTTTGCTCACAACAAGAATTATTAAATTGTGCTAGACAGTTTCTTTGTGATTAGTTTTTAATTGTTTTGTAATTTTTATTATGCCACATCACATTTCGTTCACATAGTTTTTATATACTTCTAAATTTTAAGATGCTTTTATGCGTTAATTGTAATATTTTGCAATCAACGTTCTATGTTAATATTATTGATTTTTTTTTCTCAATTTTATTAATTAGTTTCAATTTAGCTTTGTCCTGTAATTGGGTTATACCTGTTGGGCAAATAAAGTATTTATTTATTTATTTATTTATTAGCCTTGGTTTCTGTTACCTTCTTAACCTCACCTTTAATCTTTTCAACCCTATCGTCTAAGTTTTTACCAATTTGAGTCGAAATTTGTTTTTCTAAGTTCTCTACAATTGTCTCTATCTTTGTATTAAAATTTAAATTAGTTAATTCTATTTGGTCCCTAAGACATTTATTTTCTTTTCTCATTTCCCTGCTGACTAACTGAATTTAATTTTTTGTTCCTAATTTTACAGACTCTATTTTTGCATCTGTTTCAGATATTTTACCAGATAATTGAGCCGTTTGATTTCCAATCAACTCTCTTATTTGTTGAATTGTTTGTGCAATATCTAATGTCTGATGTGATTGCATCTGAACATCCCCGTTTTCCTGAATTTGTGGATTTGCTGTTCCCTCATATACTTGTTTCTGATCCATCCTTACCCTACCAGATCTTAATTCCACACAATGTTAAGTTTTATATTCTTAAATTGAATTTTGTTATACCTCTTGTTTAGTAAACTCGTCTAGTTATTGTTGCTTTCTACTATTTACTCTATTTTAACTATGAAGGAAACGTACGTTCCGCTCAGTCAAGGTAAAGTATTTCCGCCTCGTGTTAGGGTGCCATTTTGGTTTGTTATTATACATCTTTACCAATGCTATTAAATATATAACAACCGTAAATTTATTTTATTTAACTCAGCTAACTCATCTAGGGTAGTGATGAGACTCGAGTGATTTTTTTCACTCGAATAACTCGATAGGTTTCCGAATTTACTCGAGTTGAAACTCGGTTCCATTGTTATAAAACTCGAGTCAAAAGTTAGGTCGAGTAAACTCCAAAAAAATCGACTCGACTTTTGACCCGAGTCGCTTTTTAGACTCGAGTAGATTTTTTGAATCGAGTCGATTTTTGAATCGAGTCGCTTTTTGACTCGAGTCGCTTTTTGACTCGAGTCGCTTTTTGCACCAAGTCGCCTTTAGACTCGAGTTGCTTTTTGACTAGAGTCAAGTTTCTTTAATTTAATTGTTTATGGTTTTATTAATATTTTTAAATATTCTTTAGTGCCAGTGTGATTCGTTTATATAATATAAATATGAAAGATTATTTACATGAAGGCACTGAAGGCATTAATCTTGTAAAAGTAATAAAGATGAAAACATGTAACCATGAATGAAATCACTAATCAATTACTATATCATCGGGTCATCGGGATCGGGAATTCCCCTCCAGGTTTGTTGTTTCATGTTTGTAGGTCAGATTGTATAATTATTAATTAAAAGGTTTGTTCGTAGAGCAGTTTCCAACCGTTTGAAACTATCAGAAGCATGCGCACATTGTTGTAGAGATGCGCTTGTTCAATCGGAACGTTTGTTATTGCAGAACTCTCGTAATACTCGCATCTTTATAGTCAGAAAACTATCACAAATCGCCTCTACGTACAAACCTATAATTGTTACATACGACGTTATTACGACGTATTAGAAAATTAGAAATTAGAACTTAGAATTCTTTACACTCAAGACTCACACGACTGCAGCAATCAAACTGGCACATTCATGTTCATAAAGATTTGTTTCTCGATTCAATTAGTTCGAAATAAATAAAAAACCGTAATCGGTGTGTATTAAATATTAAATACTGTATTTATTTAATATTTTGTGCTAAACAAGAGTTTAATTTATTGTTAATTTAATAAAAAAAAAGTATGCTGGTTTTCTTTAAATGTCATTTTATATACAATTTTAATTAAATATTTAATTTTGTATTTGAAATGCGTTGATTTGCCGGAAAAATAGTATATGACCTGGGTCCATTTATTATTTTGTATTTCAATTATTATGATTTATGTTTATCTTTTCGATTTTTCAAACTTATGTTGGAATTAGATGGTAGTGTTTAAAATGCTGAAAGATTACCAAAAGAAAAACCTAAATACACTTTAAAAACTTACCGTTTAGCAAACCACTGAATCATCTCCAACTATTTACTCTATAGTTCGCCTCGAGTTTGATTTCGACTCTGCCCTGACTCTAGACTCTAGTAAAACTCGATTTAAAACTTAAATCATATTAACTCACTGATTCGAGTAGCAATAATTCGACTCGAGTAGCAACTTTACTCGAATTGCAACTCAACTCGATTTAAAACTTGAATCATAGTAACTCACTGATTCGAATATCAATAAATCGACTCGAGTAACAACTTTACTCGAATTGCAACTAGACTCGAGTTAAAACTTGATTCGAGTAGCAATAACTCGACTCGAGTAACAACTTTACTCGAATTGAACAGCCATATGACTCGAGTCACTCGAATCGGATTTTGACTCGAGTCACTCGAGTATTTTCACACTCGAGTCCCATCACTAATCTAGGGTTCGAGTCGATTTAATACTTTACCTTGGCTGCATTTCATTTTAAAAAATTCTCTTTATTTTGATTAATTATACTCCAGAGTGCATCTCTGCTTGCATAGATAATATAACGAAAGTTATTTCAAAATGTATATTCAAAATTTTTAAGTGAGCAAGCAAACAGTTTTTTTAACAGAAACACTTTTAACTACCCCTCCCTAGGTAACTTATCTACAAATCCCTTTCAACTAGATTTGTTTGTTGCGCCAAACTAATGACTTAATGTGACTAAGCATTAACGTCAAATATATCTAATACAGATTATTAAATAACAACTTTTTTTTGAAAATATAAAAGAAATTCATAAATTTATTCATTTTTGTGAAATTGAATGTTTATTGTTATATATAATAACTCACTAGTCCGGACTGGATATTGTTATGGTTTAGTTACCTTTTCTGGATCTCCAAAATAAGGTAAGTTGAAAACTGCGTCTGTATATTTTCTTCCAGTATACAAATTATATTTACTTTTTCTCTTCTAGTTCAAAATTTCCTTCCCTTCCATACAAATTCTTTTTTGATATACTTCTTCTGTTTCCCTATTCCAGCGGCCTCAATTTATCAATTCTTATTCTTCGTCGTTTTTTTCTTCTAACTTGTCTAACCTTCATTTTATTTATTTCATCTGGACGCCTCTATCTTTTAAGATAAACTTCGATACTTCTTTTAACTTTTCTCAAAATTCTCCTCCAACTTTTTTTTCCATCAATGTCTAATTAATTCATCCTCTTTTTTCCTCGCATATTTGATATCGACATTTTTATGGTTACTACTTTTAGGTAGTTTTATGATTTTTAATAAGCGTGTCTTAAACTTCCTTTCTTTTTATGAGGTTAATTTCCTTAAAATTCCAAACATTTTACTATAACTGATAATCAATTATGTTTCCTATTAATGCATATCCATCACAGAAGTTCTTTTCACTGCACTTTTTAACACTGTTCTTATTATCCTGATCTATTTACACTTGGAGGGTTCAGAAGCTAATCAGTGTAAGTCATTAAATACAATAACTGAGATAATTGAATGTTTGCAAAATTCATTTTAAAAAAAATAACCATTGATAATAAAAATTAAAAGTAATTTTTATTTAAAGATAACATACATAAGGAATTAAGTAGAAAAGAAATAAAGCTAAAACTACAAGATTTAAAAAAAAAACTAAGTAATTTTTGAGAAAATGTTGACTTATGTCATATGTCCATCTATGCATTCATCAAGATCATCACCTTTAATGTCATTTTCCGCAATAAATACAGTTTGATTTTACTTTGAAGCTGACGCTCTAGTTATAGGATTTTTTTGTAAGCAAACATTTGTAATATGGATAGTAGTGTGGTGGAATATATTTTATCAAATCAAACATGTGCTTTTTTAATTTCTTTCACGGATCTACGGTTTGTATACAGAGGGTCCTGGAGAATATTAAACAAATTTGGAGGTCTTCCTTTTAATGCAGGTTTCATAAAACGGAAAATCATAATTTTTTTTTATAAAGGATGATACAATTCGGTTTATTTTTGCAGTACATTAGCCGCTTTATGTTTCACCAGGTGATCTGTGTCCAAAAGGATCATGATCTGACAGTGACAATAATGGGTTTTCATGTACATCACTCATTTTATGAAAAAAAAAAAACTAAAGAACCGTGCTACAGACAGTCACAAATTTTATGAATGACTTACGGTAACTGCCCTCTAAAAATCTTCCTAAATAATTCTGCAGACAATATAGTTGTTGCCATCTATTGATAAAATTCTAAAGTAGTGACGACTGGTTTGTCAACTGAAAGTTTGGACAATGAAAGGGTTTTTACAAGTCATAAGACAGTTTCAATGAAATAGTGACTTACACTGATTAGCTTCTAAACCCTCCTCTTAACAATTGTTACATTTGCAATATTTTATATATGATGTTTTGCAAAGGCTTTAAGACTATTTACATATTTTAAAATAAACTGTCTGCTTCCATTAAGTTCCCAAGTATAGAAGGTTACTGCGGGATGAGATGTAACACGTTGAGTGCGGCAATATTTTTACTAGACTCGCTAGGTTGCGGTACGGGACATATATTTCCAGTTCGTGACTTCTCGCTGGTGCTGTACGGGACACATATGTCTCGTAAACCGCTCTATAATTTTTTAGAAAATTTTAATGTAAAAAATTATTTAAAGTTAAAGAAAATTGATAGTTGTGGTTTTAAAATGATATTCTAGAAGGTGCTAAAACAGGACATGAATATCTTTGCGATTGCACCTATTATATCTTAAAAAAATTATGCATTTCTGGAAAATCAAAAAAATAATGTTCGAAAATAAATAATTTCTTAATGGTAATCAAATATTTATTAAAACAAATACAGTGTAACTTATGCATACACAAAACATTATGACACATTTACACACATTTGAAGAAAAAATAAAATAAAAATGTGTCAATGACCTATTGTGCTTCATGTTCCTTGTTGAAACAACTAAGACAGCAACCGGGATTACCCTCACAATTTTCACAGTATGTATATACTTTTTTTACTTTTTTGTCGGCCTCTCGACTAGACATTGATTGCCTTGAAAACTTATAACAACCAGTACATTTTTTTCGGTTTTTATTTTCTGGTCCGCTTTCAACTAAAGTGTGGATTCTTTTGGGCGTTCGCGATCTAGGTACTTCTGTTATATCTACAACAAGCGCCTTGCAAATATTCATTCGAAAATCCAAAATTGACATTTTTTTCTCTAAACTCTTTCCATTATATAAAATCCACGCATTTATGATGGCTGATCCAAATAATATTTCGGTAGCTACTTTCTGGTACCACTTTACAATTTTTCTTAGAGGACTCTGATAAGATGACATTTGATCACTGAAATTTTAAAGGTAATTATTTAATTATAATTTAACACAATTTAGCTTTAAGTATTCGATTTTTTAATTGTTTCTTATTACAATTGCCTCAAATATGCACTCTAAGATTACCGTTAAAATTCCTCAATAGTAAGAAGAATTACATTAATTATTATTACTTTCACACACTACTTTATTATGAAAGATATAAATATATCAAAATAGGCTGTTATTTCACTAACCTGAAATCGACTCCTTTTTTAGCATTATTGTAATCCAGTACACACAAAGGTTTTTTGACCGCATCTCCATTTCTTTGAGTTTTACCGGTTTCAATGAGAGTTGTATTGTGATTTGAGCAAGTTGATAACATAGACACAGGGCGTTTATCCATCCATTTTATAACTTTTACATTTCCTTTTTTGCAATGCATAAACCTCTCCTTTTTTTTAATTTCTTTGAATTCATTGATTTTGGATAGCAACGTCTATTTTTTCTGTAAGTACCACATATATTAGTTTTATTTTTCAAAAGGTTTTCTGCCACATTCAGTGTGGTATAGAAATTGTCACAGAAGAGGGTCCTACCAATTCCAAAATAACGGTTCATTAATATATTTATAACGGCTTCTGCATGATCTACACCACCGCTAGAATCCCTTTGCCTGTATATATTTTAAAGTTTAAAATATAGCCACTGACACAACATAGTTTGTAGAGTTTTACTCCGTACTTGTGCACTGGCGAAATCCAAGACGCCCCCGCCAGTGTATTATCGACTCATCTATTATAAGATTTTTACCAGGTATGACGTATTCTTGGAATGAATTTACCAACGGACCGAGAATTGCTCTTATTTTGAAAAGTTTGTCCTCTCCAGAATCTTCAAGATTGTTTGCAAAGTGACATTATTTTTGCAATAAATTCATTGTGAAAAAGTGGATCCTTTGACCAATAAAACTTTAGTTGAGGTATGTCAACGATTCCCATGGCAATAATAATGCCAAAGAATTTTTTCATCTCAGCTGCATTGACTGGCTTCCACGTTTTTAGTCTTGAACATTTATGAGTGTTATTAGGTATTTTTTTGTTGTTGGTTAGCGTATCTATTTGTTTCTTGAACCATAATCTCAATCAGCTCGTCTGTCAGAAACAACTCAAAAAAAATCAATTGGTTTTGTTGTATTAAGGAGAATATTGAAGTCATCATTTTCGCGACAAGTTACACTAAAAACATTATTATCTAATATATTGTCAGACCAGTCATCGTTTATAGGTGATGAAGAATGTGGTGTGTCATTACTTTCATTGTCACACGTTTCCTGTTCACTTTGTTCATCATCCGAATCAGATTCAATTTCACTCGGAATACAATTTTTGTCTGCAATAGAATCATCTGAATCCTCACTAAACTTTTCTGAACTTGAACTCAACCACTGACTCGTAGCTAAATCTACAATTTTTCTAGCCCGCGAACTCATTTTTTAAACACTTTATAAGCACCTGTCACCTGTCACTAGACGACTACTCTGCTTTATATCGCAAATATTTGTGAACTGCGGCAAACAAACCGATACACGTCCAGACTTGCTTAAATGGTTCGTAAGCAGTATTTCAATACTAGGGTGCGATACGGGTCATATATGTCCCATACAATTTTATTACATAAATCAATTAAGGATGTGGCATGTTTCACAGGGATACCGAAAACTTTAAGAAATTCCTAAAAATAATGATTTTTAACTGTCCGCAACATAGAGAAATCTTGTGATTTTGGCGCCGTCATTTACGAAGATCCGATACGGGACATATAGATCCCGTATAGCACTGAACGTGTTAAATGTTACCTATTAATGCATATCCATCACAGAAGTTCTTTGCACTGCACTAATGATAAGACTTTTTAACACTTCTTATTATCCTGATCTATTTACACTTAACAATTGTTACATTTGCAATATTTTATATATTATGTTTTGCAACGGCTTTAAGACTATTTACATATTTTAAGATAAACTGTCTGCTTCCATTGAGTTCCCAAGTATAGAAGGTTACTGCGGGATGAGATGTAATAGGAAGAAAGGATCATTGGGTAATTCCCGCAAAAAAGATGAATCCGCCGACACGTGTTTCTGAGTCACTCCTCGTTATAAAGACAGCTATAAGTTGTAAAGATAGGCACAACTTAGGTTCAACAACACAAAGGAAACCACTGACAGGAGCCAGTCGCTCATTTGTAGCTGCAATTGAGAGACCCCGTGTTTACAGGACAACAGACAATATTGCCAAGAAGACAACTATAGCTACCTGCGTGGTATTCCCTACCCAAGGTTTGAAATAACAAAGTATAGAAGGTTACTGCGGGATGAGATGTAATAGGAAGAAAGAACCATGGGTAGTGCCCGCAAAAAAGGATGAATCCGCCGACCCAGTACTTGTTATCAAGACGGCTTGTATTTTATTATTTTCTTTTAACTGTAATTTTGTTTGTATTTATCGCACATTTTAATACGACATGTGAATGAATTCCTTATTAATAGTACTAATAAATGGTACCACGGTACCAATAGGGCTCCATTTGAAAAAAATGAGTTTTGCCCAAGAAAGCATTTTGATGAACTTTATTTGCTCATAAATTACCTAGTTTAGTATTTTTGACGGGATTTCGATTTTTCTATCATTATACGGGCCATTTTGAATAAATCGGAACCGTTGTGGCACACTTAAATGGAGAACAAAAAATTATATTATAAAAAATACTGATGTTTGAAATGTCACTTATTTGGTATCGTTGGAGACAGAAAATTACGCAGAATTCAAAAATGTAATAATATATAGGATGTTCCATTTAAAAATCGAAAGTTAGTGTCAGTTCCGGCAAAACCGGAAGTGAAAAAAAATCACCTGTACGTCAAAAAGTGCCGCTTATTATGTAAATAGGATATTCCAAATTTCAATCAATTGTATTCAAAACTAAAGGAG